>VDFB02033932.1:0-17845 GCA_007258455.2 Sequoia sempervirens | reverse complement strand
ATTCTAAACTGGCTCTATAAAGATGAAGATGAAACAGTTCTTAATGTCAAATTACCAACAGATAGATATGGTAAAGGATATACAATTATGCAGAAGATGGGATATGATGGTAATGGTCCCATCGGGAAGAGAAAAGGAGTAGTTGAACCTATTAATCCTCCAGGACTTGCTGCAAAAGGGAAAAATGGATTAGGTTATGATACTACCTCAAAAGAAAGAACATCCAAACAACCACATGACACCATCTTCACGCTACAAGAAGGTTCAAATTCAAGAGAAGCATGTTTGGCCACAATTCAGAACTTCCTGGATAATAGCTCTGACACAGACTCTGCTGAATATGAATGGGATACCATTTACAATGATGAGTTTTGGAGGGATAAAAAGGTTGATGTGATACACAAGTATACCCCTACTCTAATCGAAGGTGAAGGGTCAGGGTCCCGAACACGAGAATCTGAACCACAAAGTGACTATGATTCTAGTAATACTGAGTCAGATTTAAACGAGCAAGACCATCGCGAGAACAGTATCATCATTGATCCACCTCATACCTCAGATCCTACGGTCAACTCTGTTATGACCATAACCATAGCTGACTTCACACAACCTAATGACTCACTACTGCTTATTCATCCTGATCTTATTGATTGGGATTCATCTGAACCTATCATTATACCTATGTTTCCAAATGACGAAGCTATCGTAAACTTCCTTTCCGCAGATGACATAAATGATTGTTCCACCAACGATTTTTGGCATAAAGTCTTTAATCAGGAGGGTGTCAAGTCTCCTAGTGCAAAATTAAAAATCAAAAAGAAATATCTAATGGTGAAAACCAGAATCTGGCAGTGTTAGATCAAACAAAAGAGAAAATAAAGAGCGTATCAGATGGTGAAAACCTTTTTAAGGCACCAGATGATGGGAATCTTGACACTCTCCTGGAGCACTATCATGAGTGATTTCCTGTCTTGATTGAGCCTACAAAATATGTCACTCTTGAAACATCAGAAAAACCAAATATTTTACAGTTAGTTGCATCCATGACAGAGAAAGAGGTGCCAGAGTTCATAGATTTTTTAAGAGCAAATCAAGTCAACTTTGCTTGGTCTTATGCAGACATGCTAGGTCTTGATCCTGATCTAATCATGCATCACTTGTCTATCAAACCAGGAGTTAAACCTGTGAAACAACAAATCAGAAAGATGCACCCCCATGTTGCATTACTGGTCAAGGAAGAACTGAAAAAACTCCTTGATGTGGGCTTCATAAGATCAATTGACTACACTGAATGGATCTCTAACATTGTTCCTGTATCTAAGCCAGATAAAAGTGTCAGAGTGTGCTCAAACTTCAGAGATCTTAATAAAGCATGTCCTACAAATGACTTCCCACTTCCCAACATTGACACCATAGTTGACCTGACAGCTGGCCATGCCATGTATTCATTAATGGATGGTTTTTACAGATTTACAACAAATCAAGATTACTTTTGTGACTAGGAAAACAACTTTCCCACATGTCCATAGAGACTTCATTGGAGGCGTCATGCCTTTCAGCCTAAAGAATGCAGGGGCTACTTACCAAAGAGCCATGACTACAATCTTTCATGACATGATGCACACATTCATGGAAGATTATGTCGATGATATATTGGAAAAATCGCACACCAGAGAGGAACATCTAGAAATATTGTCTAAAATATTTACAAGATTGGAGAAATTCAAAGTTCGCCTCAATCCCAATAAATGTGTTTTTGGGGTCACATCTGAAAAACTCTTAGGATACATTGTTTCGAAAAAGGGAATTGAAGTAGATCTTGCTAAAGTTCAGGCAATCATGGAAATGCCTCCCCAAAGAAACATCAGTCAATTGAGGTCACTACAGGGACAACTTCAATCTATACGGAGGTTCATTGCACAACTGGCTGACAAAAGTCTACCTTTCACACATCTACTGCATAAAAATTTTCCTTTCAAGTGGGATGACAAGTGTGAATTGGCTTTTCAATAAATCAAACAGTACTTAATGACTCCACCAGTCCTAGTACCACCAAATCCAGACAAGCCACTAATCCTGTATATTGCCACAACAGAGACATCCTTGGGAGCATTGCTAGCACAAGAAGACCATACAGGGAAAGAACATGCAATTTATTATATCAACAAAACACTAACAAGCCATGAAATTAACTACACTTCCATCGAAAAGGCTTGTTTAGCAGTAGTCTTTGCTTCATAGAAATTCCGGCATTACATGTTAATGCATACAATCAATCTTGTTTCAAAGATTGATCCACTAAAGTATCTGTTAAGCAAAGCATCATTGACAGTAAGGCTAGCAAAATGGGTAATGATTCTGAGTGAGTTTGACATCCATTATGTTGATCGCAAGGCAATCAAAGGACAAGTTATCGCTGATCAACTAGCTGAAGCACCACTACAAATAGACCATCCTTTGCACATTGAATTTCTAGATGCTGATGTCTTTTCTACAGAATCTAAACAACAATGGTCCTTATATTTTGATGGCTCTTTCACTCAACATGGATCGGGGGCAGGCATACTCTTTGTCACCCCTCAAGGACACACCATTCCTCGATCATACAGGTTGATGTTTCCATGCACCAACAACATAGCCGAATATGAAGCATTAATCACTGGACTCAAAATAGCACTGGAATGGAGGATTACAAAACTACAAGTGTATGGCGACTCACAGCTAGTCATTAATTAGATCAATGACGATTATTAGACCAAAGATGACAAACTGTTGCCATATAAAAAGATGGTTGATGATTTCAAGACGTATTTTGTGGACATCAAATTCATGCAAATTCCAAGGCTTGATAACAAAGCAGTCGATGCCATGGCTACGATCACATCATTGTTACAACTCACAGAAAATCATACTCGCTATGAATTTCTGGTGGAACAATCATTTACACCTGCCTATGACACACCCGAAAGCCAAATCATTTGCCACTTGGTAGGATCCGAGTCACCTTGGTATGGTAAGATTTATGCCTACCTGAAAGACGATATCTTACCACCTGATTTATCCTGTAACCAAAAAAAAAATTTCATTCGCCAATCCTCCCGTTACGCTGACACCCTTTATCATCGTGGTCTTGATGGTACTTTACTTCGATGTCTTGAACATGATGAATTTGACAAAGCTTTACAAGAAGTTCACGGTGGCATTTGTGGTACTCATTCGAGTGGACTGACCTTATCCAAAAAGTTGATTAGCATGGGTTACTACTGGCCTACAATGGAGAGGGAATCATTTACTTTTGTGAAAACATGCTCAAAATTCCAGATTCATGGGAATCTCATTCATGCTCCTGCACAGGAACTACAACTGTTCACACCAACCTGGCCATTTTCTCAATGGGGGTTAGATCTAGTGGGTAAGATTCATCCTTCCTCATCAAATGGCCACAAGTTTATCATTACAACAACAAAATACTTCACCAAGTGGATTGAGGCAGTACCTCTCACTAAGGTAACCGACAAACAAATCTCAACTTTTATACTCAACTACCTCATTTGTCGGTATGGCATTCCCAATTCCATCATCATAGATAATAGATGACCATTCAAGAATCAGGATGTTGATGAACTTTGTGAACGATTCCATATTCAGCACATGTACTCAACACCCTATTATCCACAAGGGAATGACCAAGCAAAGGCTTCAAATAAAACAATATTGAAATTTTTGAAGAAGACTGTGAATGATGTAGGGAAAGATTGGCACATTCAACTCAATCTCGCATTGTGGGCTTACAGAACCAGTATCCGCATGCCAACAGGAGCTACACCATTTTCTCTTGTCTATGGAGCAAAAGCCATCCTACCTCTAGAAGTTGAAATCCCATCACTCAGAGTATCACTGAAGGGCCTCACAACATATGATGAATACAGAGTTTCCCGACTCCAAGAGCTAGAACTCCTAGATGAAAAGAGACAAAGAGTAGCTGATCATTTGAAAGCATATCAACAGATGATGTCTCACAGCTATAATCAGTCAGAGCCTGGAAGTACCTTTTCAAGTTTGAGAGTGATCTTGATGCGAAGAAAATCCACTGAGAATCAGCAAGGCGAGGAGAAAAGAAAGACAGTTTGAACCAATTGGCTAGAGTCCTTATGTAGTTATCGCGATTATACGGTTGAGGAGCCTAGAGTTGTCAAGCGCTTGGAAGAGGATCATTTGATGGACCATCAAAACATGCACAAGAAAAATGTATATATATACAAAGTGGTGAAATCATTATCCATAAAAGTCCTAAAAATACAAAAACAACGAAAAGTCCTGAAAAAATACAAAAATAGCAGAAAAGTCAAGAAAAAATACAAAATAGCAGAAAATGTTACGAGAGAGAAATACAAAAACATCAAAAATCTGAAGAAATACAAAATAAAAGCGAGGAAAAAAGTCTTTAAAAAAGAAAAGAGTTACTAGTAAAACACAGCAAACATGCATCTCAGTGGCGCACAAAAAAAAAAAGAAGTCATAGGAATTGAGAGAAACACGGCAAGAGAGCTGATCCTAATGAAGCATGAAAAATTCCAATAAAAACAAATACTTGAAATCAGTAACCAGGGGCAGCTGTTGCCAGCTCCATCTATTAGTTCCTGTTCTACAGTTGGCTTTTCAACATTCATTTTCATGCATTTGACCTTCATCTTAGGACCATACTAGCATCATGCTCCTGTCATTTTCCTAGAGCGATAACGTCTTACCATGGCTTGTTCATTGTGCATATCCATTTCAGAAAAGTTGTGTCCATATTGGGGGCAAAAACATTGACATACTGGGGGCAATCAACTTTCAGGTTTTATCGAAACAGCTCGACAAGGACATTAAATCAAATCCTATGAACAACTATCTGATCATTACTCCATATCACAACAGTTTTCAAGCAAATAACATATCATGACTCTTATCAGGATGATCTAAAATCTGAATAATGGTAGGAATAGCAGTATTCTATTTTGAACGATGGTTGTTTAATTTTTGATATCATTTCTCTGGAGCACACTCGATGATGTACTGAACTAGAGTGGCAAGGAAAGAGAATGACTTTTCTTTGTCTGTTGTCTTGAGGTTAACTATTAATTTGATGCAAATCTGTCGAGGGACATGATTCCCAACACATATCATTGCCGACAGTTCCACGTTTGCATCAGAAAGGTGGTTAATCTTTGTCTGTTTATGCAAGAAATGCTCAGGTCATCTCGGTTTAATTATACCTCGATGCTTGTGTTTACTTGCTATATCAAAAATCATGAAAGTTGTACTCAGGTCATCATTGGTGCTAATTTACCCTCTAATGCTTGTACATACTTCCAACATTTTAAAATGCTCTATGATGATTCAAGAAAAATAATAACAAGTTCAACAAATGGTTTTTTTCATTTCATTGCATTTCATTTTAGGTCATTGTACATATCTGCATACATGATTTACATTTGAGTTTTTGAAACATCAACGGCTGCCATGTCTCTTTGGACTATTTGTGGAGGACATTCGAACATTTGTTTCATCATCACCTTTCATATTCATATCATTAACATTTTATCATTTTCATATTCATTTTTGCATCTCATTTCTTACATTCTATCATTCCATTTTTTACTTATCATTTCTCATTTTATCATTTTCATTTGTTCCATATCATTTCATTTTCATTCATTTCTTATCATTGCATTTATCATCACTCTCATTTCCATATCATTCCTTTCACTCTCATTATCATTTCATTTTTCTATCACTCTCATTATCATTATCATTTCATTTTCACATTATCATTTCATTATCATTATCATTTCATTATCATTATCATTATCATTTCATATCACGTTCATTTCATTATCGTTTAATTCCAGGTATGCGTTCATTTCCTTATCGTTTCATTTATCGTTATAGTTTTCGGTTTCCGCATTATCGTTTCTTCATCGTTATCGTTTCATCATAGTTCGTTTCATTCCCATCTTCCATTCCATTCCATTCCATTCCTTTCCATTCCATTCCATTCCATTCCATTCCATTATCATTTCTCCATTATCCATTCCATTATATTATCCATTCCATTCCATTCCATTATCCATTTCCATTATCCTTCATTCCATTCCATTTCATTATCCATTATCCATTCCATTATCATTTCCATTATCCATTCCATTCCATTTCCATTATCCATTATTTCCATCCATTTCCATTATCCATTTCCATTTATCCATTATCCATTCATTTCCATTCCCATTCCATTATCCATTCCTTATCCACTCCATTTCCATTTCCATTTTCATTATCCTTATCCATTTATCATTTGCATTTAATCATCATTACCATACATTCCATTTCATTACGTATCATTTATCATTTTATCATACATCACATTATTATTTATTATTTCATATCATTGGTCACATTACATTCATATCATCTCGTTAATCATCTTCTCATTTTTTTCATATTTAATCATATGACGAATTCATGACGCATATCATAATCACAAACATTCATTTTCCATCATATTATCACTTTACATTTGAAAATACAAAAACAAATATTCCATACATGCATATTCATATCATTTGCCAAAAATAACATCTTTCATAAAACATATCACATATTCCATGACATATTTTCATAATTATTCCATAAGTCATCCACCTTCATGACGTCATTAGTACGCATCATCAATCATTTTTCATCATCATAAAAACATCATATCCAATCATCCTGCATATCAGGTTAGTCATTAAATTATTCCCATGCATATCAAAATACCATAACATATAGAAATAAATGCACTTTACATAATCATCTCACAAATGCACATCACATCATCAAAAATCATCGCCACTGCATATCATCACTTATCATAAATAATACAAATGTCCAATGTCCAATGAAACTGAAAAGTCCAAAGAGAGATACATGGGATATGATCAAAATCAAATATACATGCTCCAAAAATAATATACAAGTGTGAAATACATCTACATCAGCTGGTCGATGCCCCTAATGGAGCTGGTCCGGAAGGAGGTGGTCTACCACTGGTACTTGCTTCAGGATCTCGCCGAGGCCTGATAACCCCTAGGCTCTGTGTACGTGTCCGTGACCTACTCCTGGTCTTAGTGTGGGATTGCGGGAATGGCTCTCTATGCTCAGGAGGACACAACTCCTCGTATTTGCCACGGTAATACTCTACCTCCCTCGCCATCTCCATGCCCTTGACAATTGCCTCTCACAAGGATGCACTCTCGACAGTACCCATAAGCCTCTGAGCAACACCCTTGGCCTCCACTGCCCTCTATCTGAATGCATCCCTCTCTGCCGTCAACTGGGCTACCTGGGGGTTTGGGGCAGGTGCCTGTACTTGTGCTTGTGCCTGAGCCTGTACCTGTGCCTGAGCCTGAGCCTGTGCCAACTGTAACTGTAGCTGTGCTATCACGCTCTGTGTCTGATCTAGCTGACCTCCAGATAGTCATGCTGGGCTGTGAGGTCCTTCCATATAAGTTTTTATCCATTAATAAATCCATGTCACCCCGAACCTAAACCTCCCTAATTAATTACCTTCATTTATCCATCCTCTGCCTCATTGCTCTCCCCTCCTCCCCTCCATCATCTCCATCATCCTCCTCCTCATCTCTACCGCCCTCCTCCTCCTCATCTCTGCTGCCCTCCTCCTCCTCCTCTCCACCCTCCTCCGCCTGCTCTCCGCTAGCCACACCCTCCTATCTCTCCACCCCGGGCTGCTGTACTACTGCAATGGGCCCTGGCTCATCAGGGCATGTAAATCGTGGGAACCGATGTGTATGAAAGTACTCTAAGTACTCATCCGACATCCCTGCTTCTGTAATCTCTGGTCTGTATGCCCATACCTCAGCCTACAAACCCGTATACTCCGCATAGGCCACCTGGTATGTGATGCATCGGCCCCATCTCGGATCATCCTTGCGCTGCCCATAGTGAGCAACGCCCTATGGCATCCCCTGCGTGAATCCATACTATCTTTGAACCTGTAGAGCCAAAAATCGCTCAATAATGAACGAGGTGTGTCCTATCAAATACCGAGGTATGCAAACAAATGAAATCTCCAAATGATCTGTGTCCCAAGGCTCACAATCTACATATAGCCTCCATATCACTGCGTCTACATTATCAAGCACACGTCGCTAGTACTCCAACTTGCCCAGCTTGGGATAGAAAAGTGCACCTAAATATGCATATATATATGGCTAGCCTGGTGGCCTCGCCCCAGCACATGCTAGTCTCATCATAGCAATATGTTCCCATGCCCAGATCTGGAGCAGCATCACACCACTGGCCAAACTCGTCGACCCTCGGTAGACCACCTGATGTAGATCATGGTATAAATGAGCCAAAATTCAACTCCCCCAGGCATACCTCTGTGGCTGAGTCACCATCCACTCCAGCATCCTACCCCATCCGATTGAAAATCCCTTCGACCGATGGTCCGGTCCAAGGAAGCCTCCAATAAACACAACCAATACAACAACTAAGGCTGGATATCTACTGAAATCCACCCACGACACCCAATATCTTGATATGGACATGTCGCCGCAGATCCTCCTCAATGCATCTATCCATCCTATCTCCTTGTGGTTTATGACCACAAGGGCACCTACCATAGGAATCCCTAGAATCCTGTACACGTCCTCAGGTGTCATGGTCATCTCACCTGTCAGCAAATGAAAGGTGTTATGATCCAAATGCCACCTCTCAGCCAGTGCAGTCAACAACCCTCTGTTGACTTGAATCCTTTGCGGGATAGTCAACAATGATCCCAGTCCACAGGCACCTATCCATTGTACCTCTGCAGGAGTCAACTCTCCTATCCGATCCCAACATATCGGGAACCGCTCTCTAATCTGGAGGTTGTCGAAAACATCCTATTTTTTGTCATCACAAGGACAATTAATCAGACTCATACCAATGACTCATATCATGTGCTCTATCTATCAAGCAAACCATATCAGTGACCCATATCAAGCAAACCATATCAAGTGACCCATATCAGGTGAACCATATCAAGTGCTCTATCTAAGTGAATCCTATCATGAATTCAATGCTACATCTATCTATCTAACTATCACATTTATTAGACATTTACTCTTTGTTTTTCATTCATGGGAAGCAAAGTTATCAGCCAATCAGTCAATCAATCAATCTACTATGGGGAAACAAAGTTATTATCTAATCATCTCATTTCTACTCATATCAACGTGAAATTTGGGAAAAATGTTTCCTCCTTCCATTCCTTCCTTCCTTCCATTCCTTCCTTCCATTATACTTAAGTTTATATTCCATTCCATTCTCCATATATATAAAATTCCCCTCCTGCCCTATTTCCATCCTCCCGGAAATTGCCCTAAACCCCTTGAATGCTAATCTACACATCCTATCCTTCTCCATACCCCTGAATCATTTCAAGTTCATCTGTAGCTACAACCCCTAAATGCACGACTCTATACCACTGATTAAAGCTAAAATTTTCTAGCTAGTTTTTGACCCTAAAAGCACTAATCTACACTTCGTATGCGCTAGAACACCTGATTTTATCCTAGACCTAAAAGTGCTAAAGAACGCCCTAGATGCGCTAAACCAACATTCGTATGCGCTAATACATAACCGTGGATGTGCTAAAATGTCATTTTTGATCCTAAATCCGTGACAAAAGCTTAAAAAAATTGATCAAGATTGCAAAAATTTGAATCAGAAAGGGTTTTATCGACTCACCGGTGGTCCATACGCAGCTAGTCTCTGAAATTGGCGGGCCTGCTCGAATCTGTGTGTGTGTGTGATATGGAATCGACATCTCGCTCAGTCGCTGTCAGAGCACGAAATTCACTGTAGTAAAAGGGTGCAAATGACTTTTACTTTTACCCCTTTTTACCTTATATGGGTCAATTAAGGAGGGTTTTTGGATGACATTTCTTTTATTTTTCACCAGGGGCATCTTTTGCATCAATTATCGCGAGCTAAATCACTGAATCACCATCTAAATTTCCTCATCCATTCGAAACTCATATCATCATCCGTGATTTACCTACCGAGGGGGCATCATCAGCATCAACATCAAAAACATATTAGGGGCAAAACTTTTATTTTCTTTGAAGCAATGCGTTTCACACATCACTTCAAAGAGGGGCAAAATGTATATGCATAAAATTGGTCATGTCTATTTATTCCTGACATTTAATTAAATATTTATTATTTAATTAATTTTTCTAAAGTCTTCTACAATGTAATTAAATTTAATCAATTTAATTATATTGTTCATTCATTTTATTCTCCCACTATAATTGAATAAATTTATTTTATATAATTATTTCACATATCTACTTGATTAATTAAATAAATACATTTTATTTATTTAAATTAATTATCATATGTTTGAATTTAATTAAATCTTTTGTTTAATTAAATTTAAATATTTCTTTCTTCTAATTAATTAAATATTTTTATTTAATTAATAACACATGTCATTTCTTCAAAATTTAATTAAATATTTTTATTTAATTAAAGATCTTTCTTCAAATCATAATTAGATATTTTATTTAATTATGAGATCTTCTGATTTCCTCAAAAATCTTAATTAAATATTTATTTAATTAAGAAAAATCAACATGCACTCATAAATAAATAATTGAATTGGACAATTCATTATTTATCTTCTCAGAATCTTTCCATTTTCTTCTAAAAAAGATTATTTTTAAATCATCTCATCTTATCTCTTCCATGAAAATGGAAAAATCCCGCTTTATTCGATTTCTTCTATTCTTATCTACAGTCTCATACATCTTCGACCGTTCGATCTGTTAGGAATTATCATAGCCGTTGACCAACCCAGCCAATCAAAATCCTTGAAAAGCTCTATAAATACATGTGCAAATCTAAGCATTGGTTACACACGAACATATACACAATTTTGCTTACACTTGCATTTTTAGCATTTCAGCAATAATCGTATCTTAGCAATAATTTGATCATAGCATAGCATAAACTTGCATTTAGCATAGTATGCATTTTTAAATCTCATTCTCTAGTAGCCTATTTCATTGAGCTTGGCATTCCAAATCTGAGAGCAACTTGAGCAAACGAAACGCTGGAGATAGAGAGCAATAAGACGACTTCAGAGAAGCTGCCATAAAACAGTTTGTTTATTTGTTTTTTTCTTTCAGTTTCTTTGATCTAATGTTTTATTGATTGTGTTTTGAATTCATTAGAATGATCATATTTTCATACACACAAGAGGGGTTTTCTCTCTCAAATTTTCCTCTCAAAATAAAACATTGCATAATCAAAATAATCCCCTTTTTACTATTTACCTTTTTTCCACTTTCCAAATAAAACAATATAAAATTCATTTTCTATTTCCTTAATTCCTAATTTTCCTCAAATCCAAATAGACACATCAATCAATTTCTAAATAGCATTATATATCATTTAAATTCATGATTTAAATCCATATAAGCATATTCATTTAGATTTATGAAAATCAAAATTCAAATAGGATATTTAAATCAAACACAACCTACAATTTCCAACCCATTTAATTTTCACAATTATAATTAAACAATACCTTACTTTCATTCTATTTTCCTCTTTTCATGAAACATAGAGAATATTTTAGTAATATCTATCAGAATCATTTAAATTCCTAATATTTCATTTGCAAAAACATAGAATTTAAACCAATGGTTAAATCAAGCATTCACAAGTCATTCACGACACAAAGGGATTCTAGAATAACTCCTAAATCAGATTCGGATTCACATAAGGTCAAATACGATACATAACGTACTCAATTTGAGTATGATCAAATAATAGATATAGAGGCCTAATGTGGCATCTTTGAATTAACCACCATTGGGAAATAACTCAGACCTATGTAGCTAGGTGAAGAAATAACCTTGTACTTGTAACCATTTAACATATGTCAAGGGTACCTACTCAAAGTATATATAGCCGAAGCACAACATAATCATCCAATGGGGTTTAATAGTATAAAGAATAAAATAACATCCATTATATAAACCATTCCTTTTGAACATCAATAATCAAGATTGCATTTAACCACACCATAAATAATTCACATCATTGAACTGAAGCATACTAATATATCCAAGCATATAAATATATAAAATGACAACAATCGACATGTTGAGGAACCTCATTTCGAACATGTGGTTCATACACACCATTTAGAGCCATAAAAGTAATCACCACAAAAACCATGAGGAAATGGTGAAGTTAAAACACTGATCTCACATCAACAAGCTACAAACGGGAGGGGCACTACAATATACACATGGAACTACCATTAATAAATCAAGAGCAATGGTAAAGAAAATACAAATGGGAAATTGAGCCCCTTCAAGCATATTTGTACCAAGAGCACTACTTTTCATGATAAGAAATATCTACTTGAGAATCTTGTGATAGAAGGAAAATATGTCATGTTTCATGATTGCAAGAAGGATGATATTTAGAGGGAGGACTCTTTCCACATTAATGTGCTCTTTTCTTTCTTGTGTTTATCCCTATGGATTTGAGGGCATGTAAACAATGAAGTGATTAGACATCTCATTGTATAGACCAAAACCATAGTTCATGTGCTTTATGTTTTTTTCTTTGGTCCTTTCAATTGAGCTAGGCTTGATGTGCTCCCCCTCCAATATGTTTTTCTATTGTCTTGTGTCACTTTTTTTAAAAAATATTTTTCTTTGAGTCATTTTTTTTGCTCCTCCTTTCTTGTATCTTCTATACTGGCATAGTTGAACTTGTGCTTTGTTATCTTTTTCATTCTCATGTTACCTTCTATATTGTGTCTTTTTATCTATTTTAAATAATTTCTTTCACGTGTCTTTTTGTTTATGATCCATGTGATGCTTCCTCACTTGGGGACCTTAAATTATTCTTAGTTATCCTAGATATTGCATGACTTGATCTTATGAAGCACACACTTACATGTTTATCATATAATCACATGATTCTTATTCTTATATGTTTATCTCATGATTCTATAAGCTTATCATGTTACATCTTTGTGATATTGTGCTTACAAATTACATGTTTAAATATTATAATGCCCACATTCTCTTTTATGATGCCAATCTTATGCTTACATGTCACATACTTAAATATTTATCTTGATTGTAAATATTATGAAACTTATCTATGATTACATGATCTTATCTAGCACCTTGGATAATGTCTTAAAAAAATTGAGGGAAACAATTGGGGACACCTTGTTTACCTTATTACATATGCTATCATTCTTATATCTCATTATTTTACTGTATGATTGCTAGATGATGTTATCTATGATATTTTTACATTAGTACTCCTAGATGTCTTATGTTCCCTCTCCTTAATGGTTCTAGCCTATTCCTACATAGGCCTTTGCATATTATTTGTCATCCAAGGTTTCTTCTATCTGATCTAGCCCCAACCAACATCTAAAGGAAACCTCAATTAGACATATTTTAATGGAAATAATGAGTTTTTTTAGTATTCTAACTCGTGGGTATGTTTCACATTATTATTCACCACTCTTGGAAACCCTATCACAACCTTTTTTGGGTCCCTCCAATACGAGGCCACCAAATCTATTCTTAATCAATTGAACTATATTGATCTCAATGTCTATAAATATATTTCTTCTAAATATGATTATAATGACATTAATTATAAATTTTTGACTGAGAAAATGAGAGCAATAAATAAGACAATCAGCATTGACACCTCCTTGAAAATTAATGAATCTATTCCTTAATTTTTATGGTTTTAAGATTTTTTTCTTGAAAAATTGGATCTTTTGCAAAAAGAGTCTTGAAAATTTACTCAAATTGGGACCCAATTAGTGAATTCAATGAGTTCCCTTCAAATATGGAGGGACTCCATAAGTAGTCTTCTAATTTTTAGAATACACCTTTTAAATTACATCTCCATTCAAGTATCCACGTGCATAATTTTTTTTATCTTATTTTAAAAAAGAAAGACAAAATAAGATTCTTGATTCTAGACCTTGGTCTTGGCATAGTTATTTCTTTTGTTTGAAGCCTTTGTATCCATATTTTTACCCACATCAAGATTGTTTTACATCAACGCCTATTTGGTATAAATCCTTCCAAACAATTAAAATTGGTATGTGACTAGAAATCAATCACATAAACCATTTGAAAGAAAAACTTTGGTTTATACTCTATGGAGCCAGAGAACCCACATGAATGGCGGTTGTGATGTCCAGAGTGGAAGAAAGAGGAGAAGAAAATTTGAATGATTAAGCTACAATGCTTGTTTTTGCACCTTCCAAAACTTGTCGTACCATGCAATGGGATCCACTTTCGTAAGCTTCGCATAGGTGAGGCAGGTACACTCCTGGAATAATATATATAATATCATTTGAGCAGCCTTATAAAAGAGGCAATAGTAAAGTCCAAAGAAAATGTTGCAATTTGCTTACCTTCTCTGGCAGCAAGATTGAAATAGAGATTCACAATGTCGAGGCAATTGTTGTAACACTATGGAGAGCACAATTTTCTGGTAAATCTATACTCCATTAGACTGTCACTGGACAATCCTACTATGATTCTTTCAAGCCCACAATAGTTTAAACATTCTTCTGTTTCAATCCATTCATTGATATTTTCTGCCATGACCTTTGATGTCTGCACAATGATTTTCAATTACATGCACTTTAGTTTTGTAATCTATAAAAATCTGCAATGGGCCCATCTCAAAAGTTAAGGCAAACAAAATAAATATAGTTAATTCCAGAATAATAACTGTGAAAACTCATATTTATCAATTCTTATTATAGCCTTCAAAAAAATAAAGATCTCCTATTATTTAATAATTGGGTTTTTAACATACCAAACACTGGTAATGGGCACCGCCGTCCCTCATGATAGATTTCTCAAGAACATAATGTGCTCCTGAAGATGAAACAAAAAATGCACAAACCTCCATAGGAAACTCCTCGCAAGTCAGAGCACCTACAGTTCCAAATTAGATTAGAATTTTATCCTAAATCAGAAGAAACATAACAGACAAGCAAATTGGATAGAGATGAATATACCCATAACACATTGCAGGATGATAAAAAATGTAAAGACAATGACTGTGAGCTTAATTATCATAAATGAAGCCATCTTCTATTACTGCTCTGTTTCTTTCTTTCTTTTGGTATTTTTATGACAATAAAAAATTGAAACTACAAACTACTTTGACAACAATATGGAGCTGCACACACACAACAATTTGGAGCTTCTCATAGCTCTCTCTTCTTTTTCCTATTCGTTTGGAGCTATCTACTACTCCTTGCACACACTCTGCACTTCATTCTCAAAACATTATCTACTATTGTTGCTACAACTTATTCTTCTTGCAACTTCACAAGTACTGACTATATTCATTCCTTCTTTTTGTATATTCTTGTCTTCTTCAAAAATTCCCTCTCAAAATTCAAATTTACCTAACACAATAAATTTTGGATTAAGGGACAAAACAGGGATGAAGATCCCAAAAAAAATTTCCATTGAAGAGAGTCTCCTGATAGGTAGGTGTTATAGGGGAGTTGACATGAGAAAGACTCAGACAAAAAATTAAATATTTCCAACACGCTCCCTTTGACCGAGCTGTCAAACAACATCATTTTTCATACAAATCAACAACACCTAATCTTCTTCTTAGGCATTCAAATCAATCTCAGCTCAAAGGTTTGGTAAAAATATCTACAAGCTACTACTCGAACCTACAAAATTTCATTTTGATTTCACCTTTCTCAACTAATTCTCTTATGAAATGATACCCGATTTCAATGTGCTTACTTCTTCCATGAAAAACTGGATTCTTTTTCAAAGCAATTTGATGAAACATTGTCATAAAATATAGTTGTTCTATCCTTTTATTCTTCCTTCAAATCTGCTAATGTCCTCCTTAGCCAAATAGCTTGGCATGTAGCTACATTTGCTACTATATACTCAGCCTCAATTGTAGATAGGGAAACTATGGGTTGTTTCTTCAAAGCCCATGAAATGACTCTCGAACCCAAGTGAAACACATATCCAAATGTGCTCTTTCTATCATCCACACTCCCTGCTCAATCACTATCTGTGTAACCTACTGGCCCAAAATCATTTGTTGTACTATACAAAATGCCATATCCTTTGGTTCCATTCACATGCCTCAGGTTCTTTTACCTACTTGCTAATGTGACTCTTTTAGAGTCTCCATAAATCTGGAAATCAGACTTACGCTATGCATTATATCTGGCCTAGTTGTTGTCAAATACATTAAACTTCCAACCAAACTTTTATACATGGTTGGATTCACATTGTTGTTGCAATATTCCTTGCTCAACTTCAAACCTATGGGTGTTGGTGTGGGGGAAGGCTTGCTATCGTGCATCTTAAACCTCTTCAAAATCTTTGCTACATACTTTGCTTGAGAGATAAAAATACCATCATGCATGTCTTTTACTGCTATGCCTAGAAAATAGCTCAAGAGACCTAAGTCTGTCATTTCAAATTCTCTTTTCATGGCCTCTTTAAAATTAGCAATGAAGAAATCATTATCCCCAGTGAAAACTAAATCATCAACATACAAGATAATAATTAAAATCTTACCATCAACGGCCTTGATGTAAAGATTGGGCTCACCATCGCTTTTGCTAAATCCATTGCTCAACAAATATGATTCAATCCTATTGTACCATGCTCGTGGTGCTTGATTTAGCCCATAAAGAGATTTCTTCAGCATGTATACCTTATTTTATTGACCTGGAACTTCATAACCAGGTGGCTGCTCCACATACACCTCTTCTTTCAACGCTCCATTTAAGAAGGTTGACTTTACATCCATTTGAAATACTTTCCATTTGTGTTGGGATGCAATTGCTATGACTTCCCACATGATCTCCATCCTTGCAACTGGAGCATATGTCTCATCATAATCTCTCCCAAACTATTGTTTGTATCCTTTGACAACTAATCTTGCCTTATGCCTCTCTATTTATTTTCTTTCACAACATCCTCAAAATAAATTGGATCACTATGAGAAAATATTGCAAAATTCATATTTTCATCAAACTCTTCATCATACCTTTCATTTTGGTAGATCTCCCTTAGAATCTTGGTCTTTCTTGGCATTAGGGAGGCGAAAGTGGGGTTTGAATTCTCACTATTGCTATTGCTTTGTTGAGTAGGCTTTGTCTGTGCATTAGTATGGAGTGGTTTGGAGCTATTGGGAGCTATTGGGGGCTCCATAACATCATCTTGTTGCACTTCATACTCTTTTTTTTCATCAACCAGAGTTGTTGGGTGTTGTACGAAGTTGTTAGTATCTATCAGGCCATTGCATGATTCATCCTCTAAGAACTCCACATCTTTGTTGATGACTATTTTCTTGGTGACTGGGTTATACAACCTGTAGGCTTTTGACTCTTCACTATAGCCCATGAAGATGCACTTCTCACCCTTGTCATCCAACTTTTGCCTCTTCTCTTTTGGTACAAGTGCATATGCCACACATTCAAACACTCTCAAGTGCTCAACCGTCCACTTGCATTTTTCCCATGTCTCTTGTGGAATCTTGTCACAAACTGCCTTTATAAGACTTCTATTTATTAAATATACTGTTGTTGCTACATCTTCACCCCAAAATTCATTTGAGAGTCTCTTGGATTTAAGCATACTTCTTTCCATCTCCACAATGGTTCTATTTTTCCTCTTAGCCACTCCATTTTGTTGTGGATTATAGGTTGTTAGCTCCTTCTTAATGCCATGAACATGCTTTCAAA
>VDFB02033930.1:0-41777 GCA_007258455.2 Sequoia sempervirens | reverse complement strand
TTTTGAGGTTGTGGAGGATATATAAGCAAGGTTAATTGTTGGAGATGTGTGTAGTAGATGTGTGAGTGTTGTATGATGTGAATTTGATCAATTTTGGTGATCTGAGTTTGATATTAAATGCTTAAGGCTACTAGATGGAGTGGGCATAAGGTGTCTACATTTTCAGTGTGCTTGAAGTTGCTAGAGGTAGTGAGTAGAACGTTATAGATGGTGTAGAGTTGCAATGGTGGATTTTCCTATTACTCTGAGATAGTGAATCTCTATAATAGTCTTCTATTATTATTTCTTCCAAACAATGAGTCCTTTGGGAAGTGAGCCCTTGGTAGTGAGTCTTTCTTCTCTTCTAGGTAGTGAGCCCTTCTGATAGTGAGCCTATTATATTTGGTGTTTCTATTCATATATATGTCAGCTAATCCTCAGTATGGTTTTTCCCTAATCGGGATTTTTGATGTAAATCTAGTGTTCTCTTGTGTATGATGTTTTTTTGATGTTTCATATGTTTACTTTTTGTTGATGCTTAATAAGGATCTGAACATTAAGAAGGGCTTAAGTATTTATGAGGGTTTGATGATCTTAATGTACAAATTATTCACCCCCTCTTATTTGTCTTGTGTTTCTAACAATTGGTATTAGGGTTATAGTTCCTTGTAAGAAGCTTAACCACTTGAGGTAGATCTGAATGGTGCACATGAAACATGTCAAAGCTCCTATATTCGATGGAATGAATTATGCTTATTGGAGAGTTGGGATGGAAGCCTTTCTTGTCTCTCTAGGGTTTGGAGTTTGGAACTCAGTTGAAACTAGATATACTATATCTACTAATGGTCTGGAAAGTGATGACGAGGTCAAGGATTATGACAATAATGACAAAGAAAGAAATGCTATCCTAAGTGGTCTTTCTGATTCCAAACTTGGGAAAGTGATAAGTCTCAAAACTACAAAAGAGGTCTGGGTGAAGTTACAAAGCATTTATGAAGGAGATGATAAGGTCAAGCAAACAAAAATGCAAAATTTCAAAGCCAAATTTAAAAACCTAAGGATGTCAAAAGATGAAGATATTACAACCTACATGCTCAAAGTGGATGAAGTTGTTAATTCCACCAATGATCTTGGTGGCAAGCTAGAAGAAAGTGAAGTTGTAAAAAAGGTATTGAGAACTCTTCCTAAATATTACAGTTCTAAAGTTTCTAGTATTGAGGAAGCTCATAATTTAGATCAATATTCTAGAGATTAGGTGTTTGGTGCTTTAATTTCTTTTGAATTGAGAGATTTTGGTCAAGATGCCACAAACAAAGAAACTACCTTTAAATTCAACAAGCCAGAGAAGGATGATGAATCAAATCTTGATGATCTTGATAAGATGGAAGTAAATTTTGTAAGGATATTGAAAAAGGGCATAGGAAAATATAGAGGTAAGTTACCCTTTAAGTGTTTCAATTATGGAAAAATAGGTCATTATGCTTCTAAATGTCCAATCAAAGTTGCAAATGAAAAAAAAGGATCATAAAGGTAAAATTTTCAAGAAGAGTTATTATGTTAAAAAGGAAAATGGTTTATCTAATGACGAGGAATCAAACTATCTTGACGAGGATAGTGATGAATGCTTGTTCATGGCTCTAAATGTGGGAACTAATTATACTAATCATGAAAGATGTGTGAAGGAAAGTGCTCGAAAATAGATCACAATATTGAAGGAACTATGTTGACTACTTTTCAAGCAAGAGAGGAGAGGAATTATTGGATAATTGAAAGTGGATGCTCAAATCATATGACATGTGACAAGAGTAAGTTTGTTAAACTTTAAAAGTATGATGGTGATGATACATCTGCTAAGATTTTTGGAAAAGGTTCAATCAACTTTGATGGAAAGCATAAAAAATATGTTGTTCATTATGTCAAAGGTCTCCAACATAATCTTCTCAGTGTAGGAAAAATGTGTAGAAGAGGATACAATTTGGTGTTTCAAGATTATGGTTGTGAAATCAAAAAATAAAGCTCTAAAACTTTGGTTGCCGCATGAACAAGTGGTTGTCGTAGGAACAAGGAAAAAAGAAAATGTTTATGAACTCAAAGGTGGTCGTGTTAAGTGATTTATGTCACAAATCAATAAGATTTGGCTATGGCATAGAAGAATGGGTCACATTAACTTTTCTAGCCTAGTGAAGATCAATTCTATTGATGTTGTGAGAGATTTGCCAAGGATTACAAAACCTATCAATGTAATATGCAAAGAGTGTTAGTTTGGAAAGAAAACAAAGAAGAGGTTCAGAAATAAAGAATATTCTACCACAAGACCTTTGGAGTTGGTGCATACAAACCTATGTGGACCTACTAGAATAAGAATCTCTCAAGGTGACAGGTATTTCATGTTATTAATAGATGATTATTCTATAATGGCTTGCGTGAAGTTTCTCAAAGAAAAATAAGAAGCTCTAGATAAGTTTAAAGTATTTAAACCTTTGGTTGAGGATGAAATGGATTTTAAAATCAAGTGCTTGAGGTCTGACAAAGGTGGTGAGTTCACCTCTAATGAGTTTAATAGTTTTTGTGAAGATCATGGAATAAAGAGATAGTTATCAACTCCTAGGACTCCCCAATAGAATGGAGTAATGGAGACGAAGAACATGATAGTTCAAGAAGTGACAAGAACCATGATGAAATAAGAAAATCTATCAAATGTTTATTGGAAAGAAGCAATTCATACTATAATATACATACTTAATAGAGATCAAGTAAGAGTGAACAATTCAACGACTCCTTATAAGTTATGGTATGAAAAACCTCCTACTTTGAAATATTTCAGAGTGTTTGGAAGAAAATGATATATCAAAAGAGATGAAGAAAACTTAGGAAAGTTTGATGCAAGATTCGATGAAGGAATATTCCTTGGATACTCTACAAAAATCAAGGCATATATATGCTACAACAAAAGTTTGAAGAAGATTATTGAAAGTGCAGTGTTAAAGTGAATGAAGAATCCCATTAAAGTTTTGTGTTGATAGAAAGATATGAATTTGATGAACCCCCTTGCAATGGAGAAAAAAAAGATGAATAGAAAAAAAAGATGGCAGTTGAAGAGGAAGAAGCTCCAAAATATATCCATAAGACTCATATGTATGTGTAAAAAAATCATTTTGAAGCTTAGATCATTGGAGATAAGAGAAAAGGTGTGTTGACAAGGAGAAAATGTGCCATGATAGAGGAATAGGTAAAATTTTGCTTACTTTCAGAAGTAGAACCTAAAAAAGTAACTGGAGCATGCAAGGATGAGAACTAGACCAAAGATATGGAAGAAGGGTTGAGACAAATTGAGAAGAATTACAATTGGGATTTGGTCCCAAGACCAACAAACAAAAATGTCATAGGAACTAAATGAGTTTTTTAGGAACAAACTAAATGAGGATGGAAAGGTTGTTAGAAATAAAGCTAGAATTGTGTGTAAGGGCTACTCACAAGTGGAAGGAATATATTTTGAGGAGATTTTTTCTTTGGTGGCAAGAGTAGAAGCCATTGGAATGTTTTTGGCTTTTGTAAAACATAAAGCCTTCAAGGTGTATCAGATGGATGCCAAGTCTTCCTTCTTGAATGGTGAGTTAGAAGAAGATGTTTACATTGAGCAACAAAAAGTTTTTTCATTTTCAAAGGATGTTGATATGGTTTGCAGATTAAACAGGACATTGTTTGGACTCAAACAAGCTCCCAGAGCTTGGTATGCAATATTAGATAGATACTTCTTGCAATAGGGATTCAAAAGGGTACTACAAATAGAAATATTTACTTCAAGGTTTAGGGAGACTGAATCTTGAATATGGTTGTGTAAGTTGATTACATAATCTTTGGAAAAAATGAAGGTATGTTTAAGAGATTTGCAAAGAAGATGCAAAAATAGTTTGCGATGTCAATGTTTGGGGAGATGAATTTCTTCCTTGGATTACAAATCTATCAATAAAAAAAAGGGCATTTTCATTTTACAGTTAAATTATGTTAAGGAAATGTTAAATAAGTTTGGAATGGAGGATTTTAAACTAGTATGTATGCCCATGGTTACTGGTTGCAAGTTAAGAAAAGCTGATGAATCTCCTAAGATAGATCAGAGCAAGTATAGATCAATGATTGATGGACTACTATATCTTAATTCTACTATATCATATATCATGCATGTAGTTTGTCTTGTGACAAGATTTTGAGAAGATCGTAGAGAATCACACGTGGCATCAGCTAAAAGGACATTCAAATACTTGAAGGGCACTCTATATTTTAGTCTATGGTATCCTAGGGATACTAATTTCTCTTTGAGTGCTTATACAAATGCAGATTGGGAAGGTTGTGTAGATGATAAAAGAAGTACAAGTGGAGGTTCTTTCTTTTTTGGAAGTAGGTTGGTTTCTTGGTTGAGTAAGAAGCAAGATTTAGTGTCATTATCTACTGTAGAGGCAAAATATATTGTAGCAACATCATGTTGTACATAAGTGTTGTGGATGAAGCAGACATTAAAGGATATAAGGTGTGATGATAGTCATAGTATAGGTTAACTACATCAGATCCATACATATTTGAGGCATATTTAATCCACTAAGCCATGATCCCAATGAGATATTTGAAATTAACAAGAAATTAAATAACCATTAAACTAACATGAAATCAACACGAAAGCATAATAATAACCTATTCTAAGACCTCAAATCTTATCCCATTGGGGGAGTGGTGTCACATTGATGTGGAATGGAGACCCTTTCACAATCCCTTGGATAATATGAGCTTGTTTCAATTAATTTTATTGAAGAAAATTGACGAAATTGATGAGATATGAATGAAACATGGTATAAAACTAGTTTAACATGATAAATATGAGTTCTAAATGCTAAGATGCTTTGATGATAATGGAAGCACACTACAATAAATAGAAACAAAGTTCAAAGATGCAAGCCATGGATGCAAAATATGCTAAAATGAATGTAAACTAAGCTAACATGGATGCCATTAATGGATGCTTAAACTAAAATAGATGAATATTAATCTAAAATGCTTAACAATATGCTACATATGGATGAAAGTGAGTATGAATTTCAACAACATAAATTTTCTATGAAAAGATGGACCCATTTCTCTCCAAATAGTGATGTATTTATAGGAGAGAAAATGAAGAATTAAGGGCTCATATCAATTTGATCTATCAATGGTCAATAATGAACGAAGGGTGAAGGCCTAGATCAAAGATTCTCATCAATGGATTGGAATCAATGACCACATGGATCAAGGAAAGATCAAGGAATAAGAATGATTCAAACAAACACACTTTGCAACAACTTTCAAAGTTTGTTACAAAGTTTGTTTGAAAGAAATCATTCCCTTGTTGGAGCCAAATAGGAATATTCCCTATGCAAGTGGATGGGTGAGGAAATTAGCAATTTAGTAATTAAAACTAAATTTTAATGTGCAAGATGAGGAATAGTAGGACATCCATTAAATAATTAACTTATTTAATGAAAAGGGGTTGTGACATTTATTTAAATGATTTAGATTATTTAATTAAATGAGAGGAGGTAAAGGAAAGGGTTTAAATTGGATTTTATTTAAAATTAGAAAAAGCCAAGGAGGATACGGAGGATGGCTCTGCAAGCGCTGCATGAGGCCGCAACCATCTAGGCTCGGCCTGCATGTGGTCTTTTGGTGGTTGCATGTGTAGTTGGGGGTCAGATTTGTTCTCTTCTTCTCTGAAGCTTCTTGGGGGTGGGTTTTTTTTACGCTATTCGGGGGGAGGTTCTTTTCTTTTGCAGCAGGTGTGTATTCTGGGGTTGGGGGGTTGCGACCTTGGTGTCCAGTGGAGTGTGCCTTCTTCGAAGGGCTCTTGGTTTTATTTGGGCCTTGCTTGCTCATCTTGCGTTGTGTGCTCTTTGATGGATACTGGAGAATCTTCTAGGGTTTGTCCCAATATGGACTTTCGTTCTGCTTTTGGATCGAAACCCTCTCCACAGGGTTCGAAGATTTTTGATAATAATCTTTTCTCGGTGGAACCTGAGAAAGTCGAGATGGGCTCGGTAGGGGGGCCTAGAATTCCGAAGATTAATGGGTGCCTCGAACGGTGTAAAGAGAGGCCGAGCGTAGTCATTCCAATGGAGATGTTGGCTGAAGACATTGATTATTATGCACGACATTCTCTTTATTGCAAATTCTTAGGTTTGAAAATTTCTTTGCAATTCTTGGATATGTGGGCTCAAAAGACATGGATGCCTGAGGGAGAGATGGAGATCCGTCTCCTGGCAAATAACTACTTCATGGTTACTTTTGATTGTTTGGCTGATCGGAATAGGATTTTTGAAGGGGGCCCGTATTTTTATAACCAGGTGGGCTTATTTATTAAGCCATGGCATGCTGGCTTCAACCCGGCAGAGGAACTTCCGAATCGGGTTCCGGTTTGGGTTCGTCTTCCAAGGCTCCCTGTGGAATGCTGGCGAGAGGATGTGTTGTGCCTATTAGCCTCGAAGCTGGGGAAACCTGTGGGTTCTTCTCAGCAAACACAATTCAAAAAGGTAATGACTTTTGCCCGGTTTTGTGTAGAAATTGATTTAAGTAAGCCATTGCCAGACTCGTTAGAAGTGAGTGCAGGAGATTATTCATGGGTGCAACAGCTGGATTATGAAACACTTCCCTTCCGTTGTCGTTTCTGTCATGAGTATGGTCACCTCCTGCGCAGATGTCCAAAGGCCAAGCCTTTGGAGGCTCATTCTTCTCAACCTTCAGCTAATCCACCTAGGGTGGATAAGGGCAAGGACCCCATTCAGGGTTCTGGTGGTAGGGAAGATGGATTTATTCCCGTTAGAGGCCGAAACAGAAATAAAGGTCATAAAAGGACTTTGAAGGATAGGCAGGAGGAGGACACCTTCAACAGGTTTGAGGTGCTAGAGGATCTTAGTCAACAGGGGGTGAACCCAGGATTTTTGGATCTAGATCATGGGACTCTAGATATTGATCAGCATGGCCCTTTAGTTGAGGCAATGCTTGCTCCCCAACAGGAGGGGGGTATGGGCGTGCCATGCTCAGATGAGGTTGGGAAAGATTCTAGTCAGGTTTTGCTCAACTCAGAGGGGATTATGGCTCCGCTTACTGATGGGACTTTGGCTCTAGGGACAGATCGTCATATGGAGGTTCAAGATGAGTTGGGTGGTAGTGCTGAGGTAGTGAAAGATAGTGTAGATAAGGTTCACCTCTTGCAAAAAGTTGGTCCAGAGGTGGGCAAGAAGAATATTAAGGGGTCCTCTCAGTTGGGTGTTCTGCAAAAAGTTCTCAAGAAGGGGGGCCCGGAGAAAATTTCTAAGCTGGGAAGGAAGAAGGATGAGGAAAAGATTAAGATGATAGGGGAGACTTTGGTGGAGTCAGGGTCAGTCAAGACTCTGGATTCGCATTTTTCATGCCCCTCGAAATGATAGTTCTCTCTTGGAATGTTAGGGGCTTGAACAGTGGCCCTAGACAAAAAGCTGTTCGGGATTTGATTAGGTGTCATTCGCCTGATGTTCTTTTTTTGCAGGAGACTAAGCTCTCTGTGGAGGGTATGATGGATCTAGTTCCTAAGTTATGGGGGAATGGTGGATGCCAATGCATTGGTGCTCAAGGGTCTTCTGGCGGGGTGGCATGCTTATGGAACCCGCGTAAGATTTGCCCCCTTTGGTGGGTGTCTTTCAGGTCCTCCCTTTCCATGGTGGCCTCTTGTTTTATGTCAGGGGAAATTGCTCTCTTCTCCAATGTGTATGCGCCTGTGGAGTTGCAAGGAAAGCAACTTTTGTGGTCCAACATTCATTTAGTTCGCAGCTTATTTCCCTACCATCCTTGGATTATTGGAGGCGATTTTAATGCTATCACGGAGCTTGCAGAAAAACGAGGTGGTATTGCAAGGTTGGAGGCTTCTGCATTATTGCTCCAGGACAATATCTCTGCTTTGAATCTTGTGGATATCAAACCTGGCAATGGTCTTTTTACTTGGAATAATAGGAGAATTGGCGATGCCTCTATTTCTGAAAGACTTGATAGATTTTTGGTGTCTAGTTTTTGGGTGGGGGACAGGTGGTTGATAAGCTCTGAAATTTTGGATGGTCGTGGTTCTGATCATTGGCCTATTAAGCTAGTGGTTGATGTGCCTCAACGGTGTGCTAGACAGACCTTTAAGTTCCAACTCATGTGGCTTAGGGATGAATCTCTTCATGTTTTTCTCCCTAGTTGGTGGGATCAGGGGAAGCCAGCATATGGCACTGCCATGTACTCTTTCTCAAAGAGGCTCCAGTATGTTAAATACAGATTGAAAAGATGGAATAGGCAGCATTTTGGTAATTTATTTCAGGAAAATAAAAAGGCGCGAGATAATCTAGACCTAATTACCAGACAAATTCGAGATCAAGGCCTCTCAGAGGAGCTGAGTTTATTAGAGGTTGCTGCAACAAAAGAGCTTGAGGAATGGGAGTTAAGAGAAGAGATTTTTTGGAAACAAAAGTCTCGTATTGAATGGCTCCAGGCTGGGGATCGAAACACTGCTTTCTTCCATAACTCAGTTAAGGATCGGAGACAAGGTAATGCTATTTCTTCTATTCTGTTGCCTAATGGGGAATCTTTGTCCTCTTCAGCCTCTATTTCAGCTGAATGCATTCGATATTTCTCTACCCTTTTCTCTGAGGATTCGCCTCCTGCGGAGGAGGATGAAGCTAAAATTTTAGATTGTATCCCGAAGCTGGTGACTAATGAAATGAATGAATCATTGCTTGCTCCTATTACCTTGTCGGAGCTTGAGAAGGTTGTATTCCAGATGAAGAAAGGTAAAGCTCCTGGGCCTGATGGATTCCCCATTGAATTTTTTCAAGAGTTCTGGGAAGTGGTTAAATTGGACCTTTTAGAGGTTGTCCAAGAATCCTTTATACATAAACAAATGTTGAAGTCCCTAAATGCTACATTTTTAGCTCTTATTCCTAAGAAGATGGGAGCTAACTCCTTGGATTTGTTTAGGCCTATAGCTCTATGTAATGTTGTGTATAAAATTATTACTAAGTTGATCGCAGAAAGGCTGAAGCCTTGGCTTGATGACTTAATTTCTGAAGAGCAGGGGGGTTTTGTTGCTGGAAGACAGATCATGGATGGGGTAGTTATTGCTGCTGAGGCCATCCATTCTATGGAATCCTCAAAAGATAAATCTATGTTTATCAAGTTAGACATGGCTAAAGCTTATGATCGTGTTAAATGGAGTTTTCTATTTAAAATCCTTGGAGCTTTTGGCTTTGCTGAGGGTTGGATTGAATGGGTTAGGAGTTGTGTCACTTCCTCCTCCTTTTCGGTGCTTATCAATGGTGAGCCCACTTGTTTGTTTGGTGCTTCTAGAGGCCTTAGGCAAGGAGATCCCCTATCTCCTTACTTATTCATCCTCCTTGCGGAAGGCCTGGGAAGACTCATTCGTGCTCAGGTTGCTAGTGGCTTGCTTCAGGGATGGAGTTGGGGAGATGGTATTCCCCCTCAGTCTCATCTGCAATTTGTAGATGATACTGCTTTGATGGGCAGGGCTAAGGTTGAGGAGGCTCTCAATTGGTGCAGTGTCTTGGATAGTTACTTGGCGGCTTCTGGGCAGCGCATAAATGAGGGGAAGTCCTTCATATATTTCTTCCACACTCCTAAAGGTATTCAAAGGAGAATTGCTGGTATCCTTCGGTTTCAGATTGGTTCGCTTCCTTTTTCCTATCTTGGAATCCCTCTTGCTGTTCGCTCTCTCCCCAAAAGGTTTTGGCAAGAGACTCTTGATAAGTTTCGAGGATTGGTCAGTCATTGGACTTGCAGGTGGCTTTCTTCAGCAGGTAGAGTGACTCTTTTAAAGTCGGTGGTCCAGGCTCTTCCTATTTATAAATGCTTTGTTCTTTCTGCTCCTTCAAGTTTTATTAGAGATTTCGAGAAATTGTCTCGTCAGTTTCTGTGGGCTGGTAATCTTCTTCATAGAAAATGGAGTCTGGTGAAGTGGGATGTTGTTTGTAGGCCAAAGCAAGAGGGGGGTCTTGGTTTACGGCGGGCTGATTTGAATGGGCAGGCCTTGGCTGCTAAGTTGTATTGGCGCTGGTGCTCTCAACAGCATATGTGCTGGGCTAAAATTATGACCTTCAAATATTTGGGGGCAGTAGAAAGTAGGGAGGTATCAAGGTTTAGTATGGAGGGGAAAGGCTCTGTGATCTGGAGTACCCTTAAACGTGGTGCCAAGTTGGTTAAACAGGGACTTTTTTGGATTTGTAATGGGGGTCGAGATGCTCTTTTCTGGTATGATTCTTGGGATGGATACCCACCCATTGTGTCATCTCATCCCCATCTCCAAGATTTGTGCCAGATTTTTGTGGAGGCGGGTTGGAGTCATGTGGCAGATTTTAAATCTCAACAATCTTTGGGTCAAATTTTTGTGTCTAGGTGGAAGAGCCCCTTGGATTGGCCTCCTGGTGGTGCAGTGGAGGATCGTCAAGAGCTTGCTAAGATTTTATCGAGTCGTGTCTGCAATTCTCTCCAAGGGGCTGATGTGCTTGCTTGGGGACCTGACTTGAAAGGAAAATTTTCGGTTGCCTCTGGTTATCAGGTTTTGGATAAACAGGTCTTTGGAAGCTCCCAGGTTTCTTGGTGGAAGCATGCTTGGAATAAATTTGCTTGGCCTAAGTGTAATTTTTTCTCTTGGCTCGTGGTTCAAGGTAAGTGTCTTACTTGGGATAATCTTTGCAAACATGGGTTCCAGGGCCCCTCCATGTGCATTCTATGTGGTCAGCATGATGAATGCTTATCACATCTATTTTTTCAGTGCTCTTTTGTTAAGACTATCTGGCATCACTGGTGGAATCTTTGGAGCTTACCGTGTTGCCATGTCTCTTCTTTGGAGGATTTTTGGAAGAGACAGGGTTCTTCTCCTGCTACAACCTCTTTTCTTAAAATTGCTTGGAGCATTGGTCCTAGTTTGATTGTTTGGCAAATTTGGTTGGAACGTAACAGAAGAATATTCTTGGATAAAAAATTGCTCGTGGGGCAACTTTGGAGGCGAATTCTTGGGGCTTTGCTGGAGACTTTGACTGCAAAGTGCGACTTGTCTGTGCCGATTTCTCCTGGGGACTTGGGTGTTGTAAATTCCCTGGGTCTTGCCACAGGGGGGAAGTGTATTATGAGCAAAGTGCATCATAGGCGTGGGCGTGAGAGGGTTGCTCGTGAGGGCTTTTGGTGCCCACCTGCTCTAGGGGAGTTGAAAATTAATACAGATGGGTCTTCTAGGGGTAACCCTGGGCATGCTGGGGTTGGTGGTATTGGTAGAGATAGCCTTGGAGTGGTGGTTTTCTTCTTTTCTATGTATCGTGGTTTGCAAACTAATAATCTTATGGAGGCTAGCGCTATTCTCTTGGCGGTTGAGCGTGCGGTTTCCCTTGGATGGCGGCGGATTGTTTGTGAAGCTGATTCTCAGGTGGTTATTGATATGTTGAATAATCAAAATTTGGAGGATGTGAATTGGCAGCTAGCTGTGGTTGTCAAACAGATTATTTCTCTGTGCTCTACCTTGGAGTCCATTGTTTTCCGTCATATTCCACGGGAGTGGAATAGGGTGGCTGATGGGCTGGCTAGATGGGCGTCGGAAAAGACTGATTCTTGGTCTGTGGATGATTGGAGCAATCTCCCTGTTGATATGGCCCCTGTTCTTGAGGAGTGGGTTGCTGAGGATATGAGGTGCTTCTTGGGTGTGAATTAATTCTTGTTGTTTTGGCCCCTTGTGGCTTCCTTCTTTGGACTTTGTAATGCTGTTATGATTCAATAAAGTTTTTACCCTCTTTTTTTTTTTAAAAAAAAGGAAAGTGTTTAAATTAAACAATTTGCATTATTTAATTAAACTAGATGAAATGTTAGTGTGAGAGGGTAGGAATTAACCTAATTAGATTAATTAGATCAATAGATGAAATTGAGGCATATAATCAAATAGGTGAAAAAAGGATGAAATTTAGGAAGAAATGAAGTTAGTGATAAAATTCAAGTGTGTAGTATCATTCAAGACATTTTTAAGTGAACATTTTTCCCCTCTTCGAAGTGAGGCACTTGTTACGTTGGTTCAAAGACTGACGTTTTTCAAATTAATGCTACTGCTTAGATAATTTTTTTTTTTTTAAAATGATTCTTTTCAGATGCCCCATTGTTGCCTCACTGGAAGGAATTAAATTGGTACCCTGCCCGCTCGAGAGATAGGGAAAAATTTTAGATTTTGGGTTGATCTCTTGACAAAGATTGCAAGATCAGTTCAACTCAAAGAGGACTAGAAAGCTTAGATGTCTAATGTAGACAGATTTGATGATGTATAGAAAGTCATCGGCCATGTGTAGCCTTATGTATATTTTGACATATCACACATATTTGACACTTGGATAGAACTATTAGTAAAGATAGAAGAATGAGATGAATAAGATGGATGGATTAACCATTGATTTCAAGATTGATTTAGAAGCCCAATGAGCCTATGATTCTTTGAGACTTTATTAGATATGGTGATGAGATTGATGATTTCCAGGATTGGGACTCTTTGTCATTCCTTATTTTTGATATAACACATAGACACGATGCATCATGGTATTGAAAAATAGGTTGGTGTTGTATCTAGTGTGATGGACTTTGACTCTGCAAATAGATAAGATAATCCTTGTTCACACTGTGACATACGAAAACCTTGTTAAAATTTAGTTTAGAAGTTTAGAATATTCTGGACCAAAGCATACACAATAGTCAAAATCCTTCTCCAAACGACCTCTCTACACACAACAAAGTTATTATGTGACAAGATTATTTTACAAGAATACCCACAAGCACACAAACGAAAAGATAATGATCCATACCCCATTCCTTTCTCACTAAATTGTTTAGACATTATCGAAAGGTCCTTAGAATGGGTAAATAAGATAAATCATAAGAAAAGATAAAAAATGTCAATGTTACCTATATCTCTTGCCCAAGGTGACAAAGCTAAGGTGATTTCTAATGTTGATGCCCATTGTAGGAAGGATGTATCCTAGGACATGTTTATTAGATATTTTGACTAAGACTAGGTGTTTTGATGGGTCATTGATACAAATGCTACTGACTCATTTACCTATGATATAGACTTTAGATTTTGACATTTAAGTTCTCACTTTATGACTTGTGACTCTTATTTTCTTTTTTTTTTTCAAATTTTGAAGATGATGATTTAATTTATTATGGATGAAAGGTTATTGCGGGCGAAAGTGAAATGGGATGGATGGTTTTGGATTTTCTGGAATATTCAAAAAATTTAGTATTTTGAAAATGTTGTGAGGTTGTTTTTGGTCCTCCTTTGAATGTTTATGTGAATGTTTTGCTTTTTGATTATTTGAGGTTGTTTAGGTTTTTTTTTTCAACTAGTTTTGTGTTTTCAATTTTCAATTTTTTTTGTGTTTTATGAATTTTCAAATGTTTTGGGGTTTTTTGAGTTTTGACCAAGAACCTAACTTAAAAGACTATCCTAGGGGCCTCGAGGGCTTATCAAAGATGAGCCTTGCTTATGTTATACACAGAGAGATGATGTAGTTCAACTGACTTTGACTTATTGTTGATGAGAAATGAATAGTTGATGGATTGTTAGTTTATTATGATGGACTCCTAAAGGATTGACCTAGGGTGTCTTGGGGGCACATCAGTGATGGCCTTGCCTAAGTTCAAGCTCAGAGACAACATAGTTCAACAAGGTTATGTTTTTGGATTTTTGATGTTTTGACTTGTTTTTAGATTTTGATGTGTTTTGGATGTTTTGGATTTTGACTTTATAACTTTTTGAATGTTTTTGGATTTTAGATGTACAATATTTTGATTTTTTTGGATTTTTGATGATTTTGCAAGTGTTTTTGGATGTTGATGAAGTTTTATGAATGTTTTAGATTTTTCGCACGATGTTGACGAGTGTATGGATATGTGATGATTTCAATGATTTGTTTTGGGATTTTGTTGAAAACCAAGCTAGGATTGATTACTTTGATTGATAGATTATTGATAGTGATGACGAGATGGTGATGGATTGATTGGATAAGATAGATCAAGATTTTGAAGCTAGGCTTGGAATAAAATCTTTTGGAATGATTTGATGTGAGGTTGAAATGCAAGGTAGATGTAACTGATATTGATTGTTTGGATTGATGTTTGATAAAAGATAAAGCTTGATAAGGAACATCTTCTAGTCAAAATGTGTCGTGGGCTAGTGATTTATATTTTTGCTTACAAATGACTGACCAAGTTGATTTTGTGTTTTGTAAATGTTTAGATCACCACATAAGTTATAGGATATAGCTCAATATTTATTCCTAAAGCAAGATGTAAGTATCTACCCTCAATGTCTAGCAATGCATAGAATTATATGGGTGGATGTATGTATAAATGAATGGATTGATGGATGGGTATGCAAAGGATGCCAAGGATTATCTTGTGATAGGATAACATGTTTGGATAGAGTATGCCTCTTTGGATAATGCCTGATGGATAAAATAATGTTGGTTAGGATAGGACCAGTGATAGTGGCCCATGTTAAGATGTTTACCGTAAGCAAGTGTGAAGTGCATACCAAACTTTTTCCAAGATCAAGATAAGCTAGACTAGATGAAAATGGATTATATAATGAAAGGTTCCTGGATTTATTATGGATAAGATGGATGGAATTTTGGATTTATTATGGATGGGATGAGATGCTTCCACCTAAAATGGTGCAAATAGATGATTGATTCTACTCATGACACATGTTTCCCAGGTTTTCATCATGGTACTTGTCCAAAGTGCCACCAAAGTGGTTTTCACTAGAGCATGATTTTTCTCTTGACTATTTTCTTGGTTTTTTATTTTTTTGAAAGTTTATGCTCATGTTGAACCACTTGGTGGTGCTAATTCAGATGTTTCCGGTGCTAATATAGATGTTGTTGCTATCATGATGTGCCAATGATATCTTGCTTGGAAGAGTTTTTTTGCTAAGATACGGGTGCTTGAATGTAACCCCTAGATTTTTTCGTCTTCTTTATTGATACTAGAGTTAACCTTACCTTGATGCACACATCACGATAGAGTTCCCTTAGAGTCCTTATGATAAGGAGTTGCTTCCATTACATGGTCAATACGGGAGTTGGATACCATGGATGTTGAAGTGGATGGTGGAATGTGTTGAGGGATACGAGATGTAGATGGATTGGTCGATAGTTTGGAATCTTTGATTCTTTAAACTTGGGATGATGAGCAATGATGAGTGGATATGGAGATTTAATTAGGAACAAATTCTTCATATACTTTGTAGGTCACTCTTGAAGCTTTCTTTTGCATTGATGGAAAGTTTTGATGGATGGACTTCCCTTTTTGATTCTGCCCCATAGTTTTCTTGACTAATGGAGTTTGATTTGGATGATTTTCTTTATTTTTATTTGGTATCCATTTGAATTTTTCTTTACCATTTTTCTTTGTAGATTATTTTTCTTCAATAATTTTCTCTTTTCTTTGATATAGAACTCTTTCTTGTGGTTGGTCCCGTTGATGGCGATTTTGGCACCACAACAATGCAAGCAGAATATTGCTATTCTGCTTCTCCTAAAAGAGAAAGGAAACACATGGATGCCTTAGCTCCCAAGGTCTTTGTAGTTGGGTCTCAACTATGCTGATGTTACTCAATGGTCAATGCAACAGTAATATTCAAGGGGCCTATTGGTGTTGAGCTTCTGGATTGTTTTAAGATCAAGCATGAAATAAAACCTACTCTAATAGGGGTTTTTAAAGAAATATAAAAAGATAAGTCAGAGTTTTGAAATAGAAAAGAACAATAGTTCATCCAACCTTAACCAAACTTGTTGACTTCAAGGAAATTGTAAACCAAAACTGAAGAACAAAGTAAACTTGTGATTGACACATAACCTCTTTCATTCATAGTGCTAATTCACATAACATATTTTAATTACCATTTTAAATAAAACACAAATAACATTCCATTCCTTGAAGACTTCACAAATCAAATGATCAATTAAGACAAATATAATTTAGGAACACAACATGAAGTAGATTAAACTCTGATTGCTTCTATTGTTATTAAGAAAAGATAAGCAATATTTACAAAGCTGGCACAATCACTAGTGTATAGAGAATCTATGTCTCCAGATTGTTTCCAACTACACTAAGAGAAATTAGAAAATACATTACAGTCTGTACTGAAATCTAACTACTAACCAAGAAGACAAAAGAAGCTCTCATTACTAAGAATCAAGATGCAACTCTATCTCCTTCTGTTAACTGACTAACTCCTAACTGCGCTAACTCTAAACAATTCTCAGTCTAAAAGTTCTCTAAACCTAGAAGTTCTAATCTAGAAGTGTTAACACTAAAAGTTCTAACCTTTACACAGAGGCAAGAATTCCTTATATACAGAATGTCACAAAGAGAATGTGTTGTCCACTGCACTAGGGTTTACAAAATATCTATAGACTGTAGGAGAGTTGGCTCTCAGATCTTTTTGAGGAAATTCAAAACCGCATTCAATGTGAAGCCCCGCTGTCCATGCTGATGAAGGATTTCTACCCTCAGGAGAAGCCTTTTTAGATCTTTTGGGCAGTTGCAACATTAACTTTCCTGTCTTCGTGTCCACCGTCGAACTCTATCTCAGGGCCGCCTTGAATGTTCAGAATATCTTCATCAATACTGATCTACCTCCTTGCCAGTAGTCGCCACAACTGTCCCTATGAGTCACAGATCCTTCCTTCGGCTCCCTTTCTGCTCTAGAATTCTCTATTTGTTGACCATTTTTTGGAAGCACCATTGGGCCCTCTTGTAGATCTGAACACCATTGTCCAAACAGATTCATCCCTTCGTGATCTCAGAATGAATCCACCCTGCTTGCTTTCTGTTGATCTTCGTCGCAGGAGTAGTCAATTGGTCAACCATCGCCAGTCATTCCTCTTAGCCTCTTGTGATTGATCGAGCGTACGCCACGCAAGCTTTATCAGGTGGTCAAAAGTGGCCTGAACAGTAATGCATGTTAGTGAGACACCACTGGTGTCTCCTTGATGCGATTTCACCATTGTGCAGTTATCAACATGACACTAGATAGTCGGTGGGACATTTTAGCAAGCAGTAGAAGTCATATTGAGTCTGTAAAACCCATCAGCAAGAATCCTTCGTTTCACTGAGACCTCTTGTCGCACGTCTTTCCTCTTTGCAAGCTTACTCTATGTCGCTAAGACTTATCAGAATCGGGGAGACATTACCCCAAATTTCTCTTCTCTTACCAAGGCCCTCCTTGCTATCACCATGACCCTCATGAGTCGGTGAGACATTACACCGAGTCCCATATCCTTCAGCGATTTTGTTTCATTTTGGGTAGACCCTGTTGAATCAGCAAGAGATTATGTTGATATTACTTCATGTCGGTGAGACTTTTCATCTTCGCCGAGACCTTATATCGAGGTCTTCTTCCTTTATCGAGTTGCTCACTAGTTGGTAGGACATTCTGAGGTCGGGGAGACATCATAGTGACCCTTTTGTTTCTGGCTGAGTCCATTCTATTTTGGTGAAGCTCTCTGTAGTTGCCCAAACCTTATGACAAGCTTTTGTTTTTTCCCCAAACTTATTATGTCGGTAAGAGTCACGGCAACGCCAGACTCCTCAGGCGAGCTCCTCTCTGATGTCAGGGAGACTATAATGCTTCAGGGAGACCCTATCCCAAACTCCTTTCTTCTTACCAATTTCTTTATTCCCTGAGCTCGCTTGATTCCATCGACAAGACACTGCGAGGTCGCCGAGACTTCTTAGCGAGCTCCAACTGCTAGGTCGATGCCTCTTCATTTCGCTGAGACTTCTCCTGATCGACAAGACCTTATATCGAGCCCCTCATGTCATACCAAAGACTGAACCTTTGACAAGACCTATGGTGTGCTTTTTTTTTCTCCTTTGTGTCGCTGAGACTTTGGCACATCAGCCAAACCTCCTGCCAAAACGACAACCTTTTGTTGGCCCATGTTGTCGCCAAGACTTCCCTTTCAGTCACACCGATATGCATCCTTTCATTTGGCATGTGTCGTTGTAACCTCACCTCTTTGGCCAGACATTATGCCAAAGGTTTTATCCTTCACCGAAAGGCATGCCTTTATCGGTAGTCAGCAAGACTGCAGGTGTTCGGCAAGATCTCCTGCTGAAGGAATAACTCTCACCGAAAGGGGGGTTCGTTTGCTCCGCACTAGTCAGTAAGACTCAAAGATTTTTCTGAGACTTCTTAGTGAAGAAGATGACTCCCACCGAAGGAATAACTTGTTCTGTTTTAGTTGATGAGACATGGGGCCTTCGCCGAGACCACATGCCGAATATTGTTTGTTTGGCCGAAGTGTTTACTCATGAGGTGATTGGTAAGACATGAAAAGCCCGCCATGACCTCACTCCAATGATGGTTTTTTTTTCTCACCGATGGGAACTCCTTAGTCGCCAGGATGATGGTTGAAGTGTTGCCGATAGGCAACTACATGTAAATCTCGATCATTGTGAAATCTCTAGGATCTTTCCGATAGGCAACACAGACACAAATTTGAACAAAACAAAATATGGGTCGGGGAGATCATGATAATCCTATGCCGATATGATCCATAATGGGGAGTATTTTGATTCTTTGGATTTCAAACGGTTAGATCCCAACTACCGGTCGGTAAGAGTCTAAAAAAGTCTTGCCAACTTTTTCCTTAGCTAATTTTCATGACCAACTGGGTTGAGGAATGCCTTCCAACTGAGCCTCAACAAATATCATCAAGTGTAGGATTTAACCCTGCAAAACAAAGGTCTAAATCAGTCCCAAAGCATATGAAACATATTAAAATAAACCATTCTGTTGCTTATGATTATTTCATTCAATTTTCAGCAAGAAAACCAACTCAAGCTTGAGACAAAACCAGAATTAAATCAGATAGATCAAAAGTCAAAATTAGGAGGAAAACACAAGAATTCCAAAGAGGAAAGCAAGTAACAAAAAGAAGAGAAACTAGAAAGAGAAAAGGGGACCCATTTTGATCCAAATCAAAGTGGGGTGGTTATGAAAGGCATAACAAATGGTGACTCAGTTGGGAAAGTGGTTTAACCATTTTCATTAAACTGAAGGATTCAGCTACCCAAAACTCCTGGTTCATGAACATCACAACTCCAGTTGGGTCAGTTATAATAAGTAAGGTAGAGCTAGAATCTCAAATATAAGTCAATCAATGGCTACCCCCTGAATCTTTGTGTGTGTGATTAGTAGTGCATTATCCTTTCATAAATTTTATTCATCTTTTGAACAATAATGTGCAAGATTTGAACTACATGAGTTGATTTCCTTCGTGCAATGATATCTTGGACATTGCTCCGCTGCTAGTCAGGCGTCTATAGCCCCGACGAAGATACCTCTAGTTCTCTCACAACATTGCTCTACTGCTAGTCAGGTGTCCATAGCCCCAGTAGAGATACTGGAATCACCCATTCATATTGAATCCTCTTTTTCTTTTTTTCTTTTGAAGTTTTAGATATTTCATTTAATTCTCTTTTCTTTTCAATATGTCAGATATTTAATATCTGATCTAGGTTGAAAACTATAATGGACCTCATAACAACACTTGGAAGTTAGATTTTTCACTCAAATATTACAACACTGTCATCCTAGGACAAATACACTACTAGAAGAGGAGATGATTTTAGTGATTTGTGACAGATTCAAGGGAGCCGATGAAGGATTTCTTACTTAGCACCTTGTTTTCAAAACTTTCCACAAATTTTATTGACAACAAGCATGAAACAACGAATTGAGGACAAAATCATTCAATCAGAAAACCTGAAAATATCTAAACCACTTCTCTCATAATGATCAAAGTATGCTTCAGATAACAGCCCATAGTTTCAGGTGGAAAGGGTAGATCAACCCCAAAGAACAAAACGAAACAATGACCAAATAGTAAAGGAAACACAAAGGATAGAAGGAAAGAACAAACAAATAAGCAACAAACTATTTACAAACAAAGAGTAAATTACCTACACAAGGAGCAACAAATTATTGACAAGCAGAAACACAGGAAGTATTTACAAAAATACAAATTATTTACAAACATGAGACAAAATAAATCATTTACATAAAGAACAATGAATTACTTATATACAAAATAGAAATTAACAAGCCTCAGGATTCAAAATAGTGCTTGAGGAGCTGCCCATTAACAGGCAAAGGAACAGGTTCTCCAGTTAGGCTACTCAGTCTAAAAGCATTTTCCCCTAGGATCTCAGCAATTTGATAAGGGCCTAACCAGAGTTTGTCAAACTTTTGGTGATTGCCTTTCTTTTCACCAACCTTATCCCATAACAACACTAGGTCTGATATCCTAAAAGCCTTTATCTTGGCTCTTTTGTCAAACCATCATTTGAAAACAGCCTGATGCCTAAAGAATTGTTGTAAGGCCGTATCTCTCTGCTCTTCTAATTTCAACAAAGCGGCTAACCTGACCTCTATCCTATTGTCATTGGAGTAGAATTTCTGCATGAAGTCAGGATAGGTATTTGCAAATGGATAGGAAAGACAGGCTCTTGACCATATACCAGCTTGAATGGTGAGGTGTTTAAGGCATCCTTAATTCTAGTCCTATCTGCCCATAATGTGAATCTAAGCTGGGTATGTTAGTTTCTAGGGTTATGCTCTAATAGTTTCTTAATAACCCCTAATAGATTCTTATTGGTTGACTCTGCAACTCCATTGCCATGTGGATAATAATTTGAAGAATATTTCAAACAATCTTGTGATCATACGCCCAGGAAATAAATTCAGCAAAAGAGAAGGTAGAGCCATTGTCACATACTAGAGCGAAAGGTACCCCAAACCTTGTAGTGATGCATTTAGTGAGGAGCTTGATCACTACCTCTATTGTGCTATTCATGCAGGGTATAGCCTCTGTCGACCTTGTGCAGTAGTCAGTGGTAGCCAAGATGAATTTATGTCCTGTAGAAGAGTTTGAGTTAATCACTCCAATAAAATCCAATGCCCACTGGGCAAATGGCCTCACCTCGTAGACGGGCTGCAATGGCATGGCTGCATGGCGTTCCCTTGGTGCATAAATTTGACAGACATGACATGTCCTCACATGCTGATGGGAATCTTTGAATACACAGGGCCAGTAATAACCAGATCAAAGGATCTAGTGTGCCAAAGAATCTGCAGACCCATGACCTATGCCATGCTTCCCATGAAACTCAGAGATCACATGTTGAGCCTCTTGATGATCAAGGCATCTCAAGTATACTCCCTCAAAATTCATCCTGTATAACAACCCTCCTTTGAGCATGTAATGAGAACTCTTCAGTCTTAGGGCTCTCCTTTGATTGGCATTCATTCCTTCTAGACATCGATTGTTGAGCATAAAGCATATGGTATTAACATACCAGGGGTCGTTAGAGAAAGACTGGGTCGTGTATTGCTGACAGATGATGTTGTCGCTCACGTTCACCATGGACTGAGACAAGCCTGTACCCCTGACTAGCTTCATAGGGTGTATCTCCAGATTGAATTCTTGCAGGATGGCCATCCATTTTCCTCTCCTTTCCCGCAACTTGCTCTGCATGAGTAAAGACTTCACAGTTGCATCCGGAACCACAACAATGATTTGGCTGAGAAGGATATAATGTCGAAACTTCTTGAAAGCTCTGACCAGTGCGAAAGCTTGCTTCTCCAGGGGTGGGTACCTGATTTTTGTATTCTTGAAGGGAGAACTCATGAAAGCAATCGAACTCTCCTCTGACTCTTCTCCTCGTTGGGTTAGGACTGCTGCACATGAGTGTTTTGAAGCAAAAGAGTAGATGTAAAACAGTTTGAGATAGTCGAGACTTGTGAGCATAGGTGCTTCTAAGATGGATCGCTTGACTTGTGAGAATGTGGCCTTTGTTTCCTCAGTCCACTATGTACTGGTGTCCTTCTTCATCATTTCGTTTAGTGGCTTTATAATCTTTGCAAAGCCTGTGATAAACTTTCTTACGAAGTTGATCTTTCCAAAGAAAGATCTTAGCTCTTTCTTGCTCCCTGGCCTGGCAATTTTAAGAATGGACTTGACTCAGTCTAGATTGATTGATATTCCCCTTTCTAAAATTATATGTCCCAAAAGCTTGCCCTCTGAGACTCCAAACACATTTTTTTGGATTCAATGAGACTCCATATTGGATGCATCGTTCCAGAACCTTGGCCAAGTCAGCAGCATGGTTCAATCAGTCCTTGGAGAACACTGTTAGGTCGTCCATGTAAACAATAATGCACTTACCAATTAGATCCCTGAAGGCTATGTCCATGGTATGCTAGAAAGTTGCTCCAACATTTATTAGACCGAATGGCATTCTTCTATATGCAAACATCCCCCACTTTGTAGTGAAATCCGTTTTCATCCTATCTTCAAAGTTGACCATTACTTGATTGTATCTAGAGTAACCATCCAAGAATGAAATCATTTGAGCTCCATTGACAGTCTGTAAGACCTTTTCTAGTGAAGGAAGTGGGTAGTTATCCTTTTCTGAAGCCCTATTCAGGTTTCTAATGTCAACACATAGCCTGATCTCCCTGTTTTTCTTGCAGACTGGAACTAAGTTGGCTACCCATGTTGAATGGTGCACAGGAAAGATTATCCTTGTAGACAACAATTTCTAAACTTCTTTATAGATCAATGGCTCAATCAGGGCATTGAAAGGACACTGCTTCTGTTGGAAGGGTTTAGCTTCAGGCTTCAAGGGAATAGTGTGAGTTATAACAGAGGCATCAAATGTCTTTAAGTCTTCATATCCCCAAGTAATTGCAAAAATATCTTTCTTCAGTGCCATGAATATGTCTTCCCTGATTGCTTCAAGGCAGACTTTCCCTATATAGACATTCCTTTTGGGGCCAAAATTAGCTAAGTTAATTGTTTCATATTCGCCTCCCTTTTCTTCAACTGATGCCTTCTCTCAAGCCCTTGGGTCTGAGTCAAAGATTCTTTCTAGAGCAACCATTCCCTTGGGAATGTTATTAGTTTTCAGATTAAGGACCCCTTCTGTATTACAATCTCCAGGGTTCCAATCTCCTTGATCCCTGTTGGAATCATCAATGATTTTCCCTTCAAAAACATCAGAACTTGCCAGGAAAGAAAGGATATGTCGGTCATCATTGAAAACTTGAAAATTCTTGATATTGTCAAGAACAGCTGGGGTGGACATTAGTTCCAATGAGAATCTTTTGAATTTGGAGCCTTGCATCTGTTCCAAGGTGCTTGCAGCAATAGCCAATGAATCAGCTACCTGATTTTCTTCTCTAGGGATTAAGCTAATCCCAAAAACATCAAAGTCCTCAATCAGGTTCCATACCCGATTTCTGTAAGCTTCCAGCCTTCTGTTGTGACATGTGTATTGGCTACGCACTTTCCTGATAACTATTTTTGAATCTCCCTTGACCATCAAGGCAGTGACCTTCTTATGTGCAAACATCAGTCCCCGTGCCAGAGCTTCATAATCTACCACATTGTTTGTGTATCCAAATTGCAACTTGTAAGAAACAAATAAGGTTTTCCCTTGAGGGCTGGTTAATACAATTCCAACACCACTACCTGTCTTAGATTTGGATCCATCAAACATGAGGGTCCACAGTTGATCACAAACAGGTGTTAATCCTTTTGCAAATTTTGTAGGTATTTGGATAGGATTAACCAGAGGTGGGGCTCCTTAATCTTTTGCATCCAACATTGGGAAAGGATGTTCTGTAAGTTCCTTAGATGCGGTCTCCAACTCTTTCTTAGTTATATCATCTAACCTATGGCTACCCTTCTGACAACTGCTTGTGTCTTTGGTTAACCTTTTAGGCTTTGGTACATTTGTAGGTGAAGGGGTGTTAAACAAACCTTGGGGCTTCTCTTCATCAGTATACTAATTTGGACATGTGTCTAGAGTAGGTTTGATCTGAGAAGGGATTTCTTTTGAAAGTATTGTATCCCTAGTTAACATGGTTGTTTCCTTGGCCTCAAATGAGAAGCAATCTGCAATGGTCTTAGGGTGACTTGTGCTAGCTTCCTCAGCTTTGGAAACATGATTTAAAATTTCCATGCAAGGTTGACAAGTCAATTTAGAATGAATTTGGAAATGTACCCTGCACCAATTAAGGAGCAGGAGACTTTGCAGATCTATATCTACCCCTAAGACTAGTTGGTCTTGTTGCAGCTTTCTAATAAGGGCCTGTTGATTTTCATCAATGGTGGGGTTAGGGGTTTTTTTTTGACATGTTCTTTGCATTGAAAATCGAGAAGGTTAGAATTTCCTCTTGTTTATAAACCCCCATCTCAGTCTCAAAGTAAGCCACCTCATTGGGACAATCATACTCAGTGATGATATGCTTGAGGCGAGGCTCACTTTCAATCCTAATCTAATTAGGAATCCCTTTCCATGATAGCCACATATGTGAAAATTCAAGGGAAAGATATCCCCCTAATTTTTTCATCAAATCTCGGCTTAGAAGCATACCATAGGTCTCGGGAATATCTGCCACTTGAATATCTATGTTGGTTAGGATCCTAGGATCTGATCCTACTTGAATGTGTATGTTTCTTAATTCCCCTACCACATTAACCTCTTATTTTTCAAGTTGAATGAACTTCTTATTGGTTTGAATGGGGTTTAATCCTAGCTTCTTGCATATGGAAAATGGCATGAAATTTCCTAAAGCCCTCGAGTCCAATAAATAGTTATGTAGGTTCTTGCCAGAAATTCTTGAACTTAAAAGGAAAGGTGGAGTACCTACCTTGTTTCTGTATAAGGCTGCATTCACGTCCCTAGCAGGTGTCACCTTCCTCTTCCCTTTTGACTTATAAGCTTGTTCTAGAGCTTTCAGTACTATCTCCCTTTGAGCAGGGCACCATTTTAAAATGTCAAAATATGAAAAAGAAGTTTTATGTTTCTGCATCTCAGAAACAATGTCAAATTCTGCATTATAACTTGAATTACTTTTGAAAACAACAGAGGAATTACCCTTATTATGGAGGTCAGGTGGGCCTTTTGGTGGAGGAGAATTATTATCAGCACTTTGATTTGGAGGCACCATGTGATTAGGAGGTGCTGATGTAGTGAATGGACCCTTACCTTGATTTCTCAGAAAGTGCCCTCCTTTTGTTTGAAAAGCCTGGGCATCATATGAATCCTCCTCTAGTTCATTCTCTTCCTACCTTGGGAATGAATGCTCCTCCTCAAAGAGCTCATAAGTCATTGCAGTATCCATTGAGTCACCTCCTTTGTTTGAATTCCCCTGGAAGGTGTGAGAATCTTCGTGTGCCATCTTGACAACTTTCTCCATTTGAGGGCAGTTTACCTCAGAATGGGTCGCCGTATCATGTAGCCTACACCAGTTAGTTATGAAATTCAGGTCAGCCACATTTGTAGTATGTGATCTCTCCTCATTTGCTTGATAGTTATGAGGAACTCCACCATTGTTGGGCTCTATATTCCACTGCCTGTTGTTATTTTTTCTCTGGTTGTACCCTCTGTTTTGGCTTTGATAACCTCTTTGGTTGTAGTTGATGTTATTCTGATAAGTGCCCTGGTTGCTACAATTTTGATTGGGGTAGTTCCCTTGGTTTTGGGAAGGGTTCAACCGAAGCTGAGCCATGTCATTTGTAACTTGAGACAATGTTTTCTTCAAGGTCTCTACCTCATTCGTAAGCTGAATTGTCTTCTCACTTTCCACACTCTTAGCAACAGGTGGCTGACCACCATGATTTGATGTTCCAATTTGGTTAGGGTGACCATGGGAACTTTGAGGAATCTATGGTTGTTGAAAGAGATTAGGAGTTCCAGTAGCATAGAATGGAATGGGAGGCTGAGTTTGCAATTCAGTTATAGGCCCATAGTGGGAAGGAGACATTTATGGGATAGTGTTAAATAGAGGAGTTGGGCTAGACATATGGTATCCTAGTGAAGGAAAACCTCCTCCCAAACTTGGTTGAGAGTTAGTTTGCTGTTGTAGCTTAATAGCCAAGTGATAAACTTTGGATAGGGAATCAATATCAATTGGTTGATAAGTTCTTTGTAGGAATAAACCTAGCAAAGGGTTGATAACCCTAAAGTATGCCTGAATGGAATTGTTCTCAGTAACTAGATAGGGATCTTGTAATCTCCTATACATTTGCTAGAACCTAGTATTGAATAAAGGCAAAGATTCACCTGGTTCCTTCCTTATGGTTGCAAACTGATGATATAAAAGAGTTGGATCCACATAGACCCTAAACTAGTTGATGAAGGTATTTTCCAAATCTTTCCAAGTCAGAATAGAGCCTTGAGGAAGATTAAGGTACCAGTTGTATGCCATGTCCCCTAAGGAATAAGGGAACAACCTACAAACTACATCATGATGGGATATTTGAGTTGTTGCATAGGCATCCTTAAAATCCTGTATGTGTTCTTCGGCACTCCTTGACTCCCCATGAATGTATTTAGGGCATAATTTCTCAGGGTTCTTGGGCATATCATAGAAACCTCCAGGAATAGTCCCCAATGGAGAGGGGTTATTCTGAAAGAACGCCATTGGTGGGGGTGGTGGTGGTTGAGCCAGCTGTTGGATGGGTCGAAATAGCTATGATGACACTTGAGATGGATGTGATGGTGGATTGATAGGTATCCACTGGGGTATTGGTGAAAAGCCTGGTGGAGTGAGCAGAGTTGATAAAGGTGATATGATGGTTGCCCCGATCTTATGACTCTTGTGTCTTATTGGGGTCTTGAGTTCTATCAAAGGTAGTGGATTTTCAGTTGATCAAAGAACTCTATGGGACTTGTCTGGGGATGAAAACCTAACATTATCTAGCATTCCCTTCTAGGCCCTCCTTCTAGCACCAGTTCCTGTTGATGGCGATTTTGGCACCACAACAATGCAAGCAAAATATTGCTATTTTGCTTCTCCTGAAAGAGAAAGGAAACATATGGATTCCTTAACTCCCAAGGTCTTTGTAGTTGGGTCTCAAATATGCTGATGTTACTTAGTGGTCAATGCAACAGTAATATTCAAGGGGCCTACTGTTGTTGAGCTTCTGAATTGTTTTAAGATCAAGGATGAAATAAAACCTACTCTAATAGGGGTTTTTAAAGAAATCTAAAAGATAAGTCAGAGTTTTGAAACAAAAAAAGAACAATAGTTCATCCAACCTTAATCAGACTTGTTGACTTCAAGGAATTTGTAAACCAAAACTGTAGAACAAAGTAAACTTGTGATTGACACACAACCTCTTTCATTCACAGTGCTAATTCGCATAACAGATTTTAATTACCATTTTAAATAAAACACAAATAACATTTCATTCCTTGAAAACTTCACAAATCAAATGATCAATTAAGAAAAATATCATTCACGAACACAACATGAAGTAGATTAAACTCTGATTGCTTCTATTGTTATTAAGAATAGATAAGCAATATTTACAAAGCTGGCACAATCACCAGTGTATAGAGAATTTGTGTCTCCAGATTGTTTCCAACTACACTAAGAGAACTTAGAAAATACATTATAGTCTGTACTGAAATCTAACTCCTAACCAAGAAGACAAGAGAAGCTCTCATTACTAAGAATCAAGATGCAACTCTATCTCCTTCTGTTAACTGACTAACTCCTAATCGCTCTAACTCTAAACAGTTCTCATTCTAAAAGTTCTCTAAACCTAGAAGTTCTAATCTAGAAGCGCTAGCACTGAAAGTTCTAACATTTACACAGAGGCAAGAATGCCTTATATACAGAATGTCACAAAGAGAATGTGTTGTCCCCTACAGTACGGTTTATAAAATATCTGCAGACTGTAGGAGAGTTGGCTCTTAGATCTTTCTGAGGAAAGTCAAAACCACATTCAATGTGAAGCCCCACTGTCTGTGCTGATGAAGGATTTCTACCCTCAGGAGAAGCCTTTTTTATTTTTTGGGCAACTGCAGCATTAACTTTCTTGTCTTCGTGTCCACCATCGAACTCTATCTCAGGGTTGCCTTGAATGTTTAGAATATCTTCATCAATACTAATCTACCTCCTTGCCAGTAGTCACCACAGCTGTCCCTATGAGTCACAGATCCTTCCTTCGGCTCCCTTTATGCTCTGGACTTCTCTGTTTGTTGACCATTTTCTGGAAGCACCATCGGGCCCTCTTGTAGATCTAAACACCATTGTACGAACAGATTCATCCCTTTGTGATCTCAGAATGAATCCACCCTGCTCAATTTCTATTGATCTTCCCTCGCAGGAGTAGTCAATTGGTCAACCGTCGCCAATCAGTCCTCTTAACCTCTTGTGATTGGTCAGGTGTACGCCACGCGAGCTTTATCAAGTGATCAAAAGTGGTCTGAATAGTATCACATGTTAGTGAGACACCACCGGTGTCTCCCTGATGCAATTTCACCATTGTGTAGTTATTGGCATGACACTAGATAGTTGGTGGGACATTTCAGCGAGCAGTAGAAGTCATATCAAGTCTGTAAAACCCCTCAGAAAGACTCCTTCATTTTGCTGAGACCTCTTGGTGCACGTCTTTCCTCTTTGTGGGCTTACTCTATGTCACTGAGACTTATTAGAATCGGGGAGACATTACCCCAAACTTCTCTTCTCTTACTGAGCCCCTCCTTGCTATCGGTGTGACCCTCATGAGTTGGTGAGACATTACACCGAGTCCCATATCCTTTGGTGATTTTGTTTCATTTCAGGTAGACCCTGTTGAATTGGCAAGAGATTATGCCGATATTACTTCACGTCGGCGAGAATTTTCCTCTTCGCCGAGACCTTATATTGAGGTCTTCTTCCTTCACCGAGTTGCTCACTAGTCGGCAAGACATTTTGAGGTTGGGGAGACATCATAGCGACCCTTTTGTTTCTCACCAAGTCCATTCTGTTTTGGTGAAGCTCTCTATAGTCACCCAAACCTTATAACGAGCTTTTGTTTTTTCCCCGAACTTATTCTATCGGCAAGAGTCACGACGACGCCAGACTCCTCGGGTGAGCTCCTCTCTTATGTCGAGGAGACTATAATGCTTCAGGGAGACCCTAGCCAAACTCCTTTCTTCTTGCCGATTTCTTTATTCCCCAAGCTCGCTTGATTCCATCAGCAAGACACTGCAGGGTCATCGAGACTTCTTAGTGAGCTCCAACTGCTACGCCGATGCCTCTTCATTTCATTGAGACTTCTCCTAATCGACGAGACCTTATATCGAGCCCCTTGTGTCATACCAAAGACTGAACCTTCGGCAAGACCTATGGCGAGCTTTTGTTTTCTCCTTTATGTCATCGAGACTCCGGCACGTCAGCAAGACCTCCTGCCAAAACGACAACCTTTTGTTGGCCCATGTTGTCACCAAGAATTTCTCTTTCAGTCACACCGATATGCATCCTTTCATTTAGCATGTGTCACTGTAACCTCACCTCTTTGGCTAGACATTATGCCGAAGGTTTTATCCTTCACCAAAAGGCATGCCTTTATCGGTAGTCGGCAAGATTGTAGGCGTTCGACAAGACCTCCCGTCGAAGGAATAACTCTCATCGAAAGGGGGGTTTGTTTGCTCCGCACTAGTCGGTAAGACTCAAAGATTTCGCTGAGACTTCTTGGTGAAGAAGATGACTCCCACTGAATGAATAACTTGTTGTGCGATAGTCGGTGAGACATGGGGCCTTCGCTGAGACCACATGCCGAATACTATTTGTTTGGCCAAAGTGTTTACTCATGAGGTGATCGGTAAGACATGAAAGGCCCACCATGACCTCACTCTGATGATGGTTTTTTTCTTGCCAATGGGAACTCCTTAGTCGATAGGATGATGGTTGAAGTGCTGCTGATAGGCAACTACATGGAAATCCTAATCATTGTGACATCTCTAGGATCTTGCCGATAGGCAACACAGACGCAGATTTGAACAAAATGAAATATGGGTCAAGGAGATCATGATAATCCTATGCCGATATGATCCATAATGGGGAGTATTCTGATTCTTTGGATTTGAAATGGTCAGTGCCCAACTATCAATCAGTAAGAGTCTAGAAAAGTCTTGCCAAATTTTTCCTTAGCTAATTCTCATGACCAACTGGATTGAGGAATGCCTTCCAACTGGGCCTCAACAAATATCATCAAGTGTAGGATTTAACCCTACAAAACAAAGGTCTGCATCAATCCCAAAGCATATGAAACATATTAAAATAAACCATTATGTTGCTTATGATTATTTCATTCAATTTCAGCAAGAAGAAAACCAACTCAAGCTTGAGATAGAACCATAATTAAATCAGATAGATCAAAAGTCAAAATTAGGAGGAAAAAAAAAGAATTCCAAAGAGGAAAGAAAGTAACAAAAAGCAAAGAAACCAGAAAGAGAAAGGGGGACCCATTTTGATCCAAATCAAAGTGGGGTGGTTATGCAAGGCATAACAGGTCCCAATTAGTTGGTGGAAATATGCGTGGATGATGATTCATGATATGGATGGTTGGAGTGTTGGTAGCCATTTCATCATAAAGACTCTTTGTGCTCCCCATGTTGTTGTTTGCACTAGATAAAGTTTCCCCCCAATATTATGGGAGTATTACTAACATGCTTTGATTTTTCTTTTGACAAATCATTTCCTTGTTGTACATGACTGTTTAGCTTTGTTGATTTTTGATAATTCTTGATATCCTCATACTCGCTTTCTTCAATCTGTATGGAGAATGTGTCTAATTTTTATGCTTCTTCAAAAGGTGTTGATGCTTTACAATCCATATAGGAGTCTTCCCCATGATCCCTTTCTGCTTTCTCTTCAAAAGATGTCTTTGATTTTTCATCCATGCATAGGTCTTCTTCATGATCAATTTTTGATATGTCTATGGATTCTTCTATGCCTTGATCATGTGTAAATCTATTAAGAGTAGTAGACTCTTGTTCCTTAGTAATGATATCAAGAGTATGGGACTCTTGTTTTGGATGAAAATCATTTACATGTCCATTAGGAGTTATCATCTCATGGGTAGATGGAGGAGTATGTGATATATGGATATGATCATTATTTGTGACATCTTGTATGGATTGGAGAATACCCATTTGATCATGGTAGTATCTTGGAGATATGGATCATTGATCTTAAATATGTGTGGTGTTATCTTCAATATTCTTTGGTTCATGTTCTTGACATGGATCAATTTCAAATGATGGATTGTTTCCAAAGGCTTTTTCAATTTCTTCACTATGCATGCATATTGGCTCAATATTTTCTTGATCTTAAAGTGAATTTGGATCAAGTGTTGAATTAAGGATTTCTTCAATATTGACAATTATGAGGTCAAATGATGTCAATATGTCTTGGAAAGGACCATTGCTAGACTTTAGTGAAATATGTTGATCATTCTTTGGAATAAATTCTTGAGATATGTCCTCTAACTCGTTAGGTGATGTGGAGATATTGTTGACATGATCATTGGTTAATGGATCTTGAATCTTGTCCTCAAAACTGGTGGTGGGGACATTGTCAATGTTTTCAATCATAGGATCAAATGATGTTAACGCTTCTTAAAATGGATCATTTTTGGATATTGTTGATGGGTTTTGATCATGATTAAAAAGTGACTCTTGATGTATGTTGATTTCATAGTTAGATGTGGTAGAAATTGATGGAACACCTAATTTTTTTTGTTCCATTTATAAACTCTATAAAATTCAGCCTGTTTCAAAGTACCTGGACTTAGGGTTTTTCCCACTGTTATTGCCTTGAGATCTTGTTTTCAGGATCTCTCTTAAAAACCTTAAGTCTTAGCCCTTGTCAATGATATGATTCATCATTGACCTTTTATTGCTCATCCCTAGTCATGTTAAAATGTCTTAAGCCCTTGAATCCCGTGAATTTACCAACCCCTTTGTGCCTAGGTGAGAAATACTTTTATCGATTGATCTCATTTGGCCTTTATATCCTTTAAAATAACATGTGTTAAGTCCTTTGAGGCCTTTTTATAGGTTGTCCTAGGTGGTCCCCTTTCTCAATGCAACTTATAAGCACGTGCTAAATTGTCCCACTTAAGTCTTGTCTACCATTTCCATTTATCACTCATCATGGATAACTTTATGAATGTAAATTTACATCAATGATGAGTGATGAATGGTGTTTCTTTTGTTTCCCATATTGTAGATGGATTTGAGAACTTTTGATTCATATTAGCGATGCATGAGTTTCTCTCAGTATCACTGAAATTTATAGCTATTGCTAATTTCTCTTGAGTTTTGAGTGTTGAAGTAGCGACGAGCGATGACCTTAGGACTCTTTGTAATTCTTTCCATCGCTCATCGCAGATAGTTGTGTGCTTGTCTTGTTCAAATTGGAAATGAGCAATAGGGTCACTAATCCTAGTGATCCATCATTATTTTGAAAGGGGTGAATGAGTGATATTTCTATGCCATTGATCTAATATGAAGATATGTGTGGCTTGATCTGGTTCCATCGCTACTTTTCATTTGGCGTTGATGTGGTCTAGAAATTGAAACATGCATCAACGACAAGTGATGTAAGGTGAATATTTCCAAAGATAAGCAGTGATCCAATGGTCAAAGATTGATTGTGCCAGTGCTCTTGATGTTGATTGAACTTTGGAAAGGTAGGGTGGACCCACGATGGGTGATAGGATGTTTTAGGGAATATTCTCTCCAATGTCAGCTCTTTGTACTACGATGATGTAAATGAACAAGCACAAACCAAGATGGCGATGCATGTTGATTGTCAGATTAAAGATGACTAATGAAGTTAAGGGAAAATGTGGCAACTTTCTAAGGTGGTATCACCATTTTTGAGGCACAAGTTGTAAAATTTAGAAATGATTCTTGAGGATCGCCATTGATGGTGTTTTAAATCCAAAAAGATCAATGGCCCAAATTCAGAGCTGATCAAATATGTTGTCAAATCACTCGTGTGGAGTTCTCTTCAATCATTAATGACTATAGACTCCTAATTGTCTACTTAATGCAGATTGCCTACTATTTTATCTCACTAGTTCCAGCCATCGAGAATTGAGAAGTGTGAGTCAGAGAGAAAGTGTGTGAGCCTTGGTTTTCAATTATAGAAGTATTGAAGTGTTTATCCCTAGTGAGTTGTTTTTCATATGATATTTTTTTGAGTCATGCATTAGTTGGTTTGAGAGTTTCATATTTCTAGGATAGTGAGTTTTGGTAGTTTGTAATTGTCACTGGGGCTAGTTGAAATTGTCTAGGTTTGAGGATTTTATTTTCTATAAATTCATTTAAAGAGCTTAGGTCAATGAGTCTTATCATAGTTAGGATTTTCTAGTCCTTACCCCGGTCCTAAGAGAATGGGTAAGTTAGGTGTATCTTTCCAACCAATTAGGAGGTCCAGGAGACTTAGTGTGTTTGAATTTCAAGAGGACATATCTGAAGCTTCTCAAGAAATTTATAGAGCTTCTACAACACCAAAGGTAATGATGAGTGCTCGTGGTAAAAATAAGGATGGTGTCAAGAACACCTATCATTTGAGGAGCAGGGTTGTTTTAGAAGAATTGGTCAAGTTTAAAAAGAATGAACCAATTAAGCCTGAGAAGAAAGAAAGGAAGAATAATAAGTATCACAAGGCTTATCTAGGGAGGCACAACTCTCCCATTGAGATTTTAGACAACACTTCAAGTGATGGAGGAGATACTGACCCAAAATATGCCCATTATCTTCTTTCTCTGGTGACATATGAGGAATCTATGAGAGAGGAGTTGTAGTTCCTCCAATTTTAGCATGAACACAGAGCGGGCGAGCATACTCTAATGTTGATGAATTAGAGTAGCGTCTCAACCTTATTTTTGTTTTTGATGACACCATTGTCATTGCATCAAGATATTCCTCTTCAACATGTATATGGTTTTTTGTCCTTGGTGCTGACATGGAAATCTTTTTGGATGGTGTGAAGGAAAGGTGTTGGACTCTGTGTCTTCGATGGAAAATATGCCTTTTCCAGTAAGTATATAAGTTTTTTCCTTTAGTACTGGTGGAGAGTCTTATTTTTTCAATGTGGAAAAGGGATTTTTGCACTGCTACAAAAATGGATGATGCCTTTTGGAAGTCTAGTTGTCTGCTTCAATCGACTGCGTGGAATTTTGTCTTTTGCTTTCCCTTGTTTTGAAATGTTTAAATGTAACCATTTGGGAGGTCTCTAAACTCGAAATGAAATGTGTGCCAAATGAAATTTAAGTGAAATGGTAATTCAACCTAAAGCTTGTTGCTCCCATTCTTCTATAAAATGGGATATCAGGGTTGGTTATGAAGAGTTCAATTTTTGAGTCCCAAAATGGTCTAAGTAGGAAAACTAAGCTCATGAGAAAGCAGGTTGTAAATTCAAGCACAAATGAATATGTTAGTAAAGAGTCTAGGGTATGAGTTATTTTGTAATGATCTCAAATAGTTTTATAGTAGTAGTAGTTTATAAATGAAAATTCTAAGTTTGAAAGCACATTCTGTCCTATGTAATTTTTTTTCAAGTTATAAATGAAATTGTTAATGATCTTTTCATTTTTCTTCAATTGTTTTAAATTGAATGAGTGATTTTATTTGTGCTTTGATTCAAAGAATTGATTAAATGATAAAATATGGTCACAAATTTTTGGGGAAAGAGCATAGGATTTGATAAGTAGTTGTGTTTTAGGCACAATGAATTGGATACTATAATGCAGTATCACAATAGTCCATTAATTACTGATTCAAATTGGTAAGGTATTACTGGTTATTAGGAATATGACTCCATTACCCCAAGACAAGGCATTGGTCTTTTCATTTTGTTATATTGAAGATAAGTGAGTTAGTCATGCACTTGACCAAGGGCTTGAAATGAGAATGAAAATCATCTAAAACACCTTCAACTACAATGTACCAATCTGAAGTACAATCTTATTCCTTGCAATAGATAGTAATTTTTTTTGAGGTTAGCCAAATCTTTAATGAAGGATATCTATTTGCGCTTTATAGGAATTTATCTATGTGTAGAAATGTTCTTGATCAAATGAATATCACATGAACATAACAAGGATTACCCTCCTAGGTTTCACAGAGCCTGAAGTGAAGAAGTGAGGGCCTCAGAATCCTTACTTATGTGTTGTCCAATCCTTACCTTTCTAATTATTGAATTATGATAGGTTCATAGGTAAGTGGTAAGATTAAGTTTGGTTCCAAAAAAATAACCAACAAAAATGGTGACTCTACTGGGGAATAGCTTGAGAAAACCCTGATAGTATATCATCTTACCTTAAAAGAGTCATGTAAGTCCTAAAATAATGGGGAACTAAAGACTAATTTTTTTTTGGGAATACATTTAGAATTTGGGTTGAGAATGGTTCGATATTTTTCTTGAAAATTTACTTTCCAACTCTATGTTTCATGAGTTTGCTATGTTTCTTCTATCCCTTGCAAATTCTAATTGAAGATCTATCACACTTCCATTAATATTTTCCTGATAGTGGGAAGCTTCACAATTAAATTAATCTTTAAAGAATGCTTCATGTTGTTGAAGCTCATTCCTCTGTAAAAGCAGAGGTGGCGACTCTATGCATAGATTTAAAAGGAATTGTGATGATAACTTCAAAGTTGAAAAATTGTTCCAGTTAGAAGCATATTTTAAGGCAATTGCAATCATATTGAGGTATTTCCCCTATTTTGGTTTTCATAAAGTGTGAATTTGTATGAAATCTGTGTTTAATGATCTAGAAAGAATTTTTTGTTCCCTATTAAGTGAATTGAGCACTAGTGAAGGGAAAGGTGGTAGTCATTTTACCTACTTCTAAGGTGTAATTTGTAATATTTGTATTGGGTTGAAGAAGTATGCTTATCCTACCTCTTAGAAATCTTTAAAGCATGAATGTGTTTGAGCTATACACTTTAGAGTCATAATTGAATTATGGAATGAGGCAGTAGACAATCAAATATGAAGTTGATATTTGAGGATTGAATATGAATACAAGAGAAATGTATCATTCCCCTGTGTTCCCTAGTGGAACATCAAGTAAAAACATGCAGGGCATATAACCTTTATCATTCCCTCAAAGGAATTTCTCTAGTGAGAGATATAGGCCATTGGACTTTAGTGGTATTCAAGGTTTTCCAAACATGATCCCTAATGATATTAGGCAACATTTGTCTAAATTTACAGGGAAAAGTTCTAAGTCAACTTCTAAATATTTGAATGATTTCATGGATTTGATGGGAGATTTTGAGGTAGAAGATGAGGATGTTGTCATGAAGCTTTTTGCTCAATCTTTAAAAGAAAATGCTAGAGAATGGTTCTCATATTTACCAATATGTTCTATAGCTTCATGGAATGACTTAATGATAGCATTTGTGGAACAATTTTGTGAAAGGGTTAGTCCAAATGTGATAAGAAAAATATTTATGGAAATCCAAAGGGATGAAGAGGAGTTGGTCCCTGGTTTTAACCTCAAATTTGTAAAAGCAGTAAGAGATATTCCTAAGCACGTGAGACCTAGTGATGCAAAATGTTTAATTGTGTATTTAGGTTCATTTGATAAGAGATAAGGAGCCCAAAACATTACATTAGGCATATCACATTGCTATGGATATTGAAAATACTATGAAATATTTAATGATGAGGGGGTATATGGTTGCAAGTGTTTGTTGTCCTAATACACATCATATGAATGGAATAGATAAGGATGAAAGGGATGATTAAGGTGATGATGTTTTTGATTCCTTGTCCTTTTTAGCTTCACAACATATTGATCTTGGACAAATTCAAGGTGGACTTCAACAAAGTTTAAGTAATGATGATCAGGTGTTGTTTGTTCAAAGACTATTTAGCATAAAGAGACATGAAGGGGAATTACCATATGAATATTTAGCAAGGTTTTTGGACGCCTTTTTAGAAATTCCTAAAGGGTTGAGACTTGAAGATTCAATATTTATTGAACTATTATGTGACATTTATGAGCCATGACTTAGTACTTTTCCCAAGGAATTGAAACCTCGGGATTTTGATCAAATAATTAGTTGGATCATAATTGCTAAGGAGGCTAAGTGTGATTAAAGACAAAGAATGAGGTCTCAAAATGATAGTGGTGCTCACCCTATTTTCAAAGATCAAGGGTTTATCCAAGAAATAGATAAGGATGTTTTAGAAGATGAATATATGTCTAGTAGTGTAGATAATGACATTGTTATACGTGCAAGTACTATTGGCGTACCTTTGAAGGTTGATAACTAAGATAATGAAAATGAGAATTTTGATTACTCTCATGAGGAATATGAATCTTTCTATGAGAATGACCTAAAGGCATCCTTCTTGTCTGAAGAATGTAACAATACCAACACTCATGAGGTTTTTCCCTCACCAATGGGTGAAATTTTTTCATGTGATGGATTCTTGGAATACAATTTAGTTGTATCAGAACTAGAATATCCTGGTAGTACGGTTGATGATGAATTTCAAGATAAGAATGTCTATATTCAATGTCTTGAGCCTGAGTCTAATGTTAAAAATGATGGGATTTGTGATGCTAGCCAACAGGGTCATGTTTTTGAATGCTTGTATGAAATAGAAATAGGATGTACAAGTTTTATAGCAGAGATGGACATGATAGTTTTTAACATGAAATTTGTTGAAGAAACTTGCTCGACTGAAAATAATAAATGTTCAAGTTGCAATGAGTCTTGCACATGTGAGTCAACAAACCTATCAATTTATGGTGCACTTGAATACCTTACTGTTGATCATATCAATCTTGAATTATTTGATCCATCCTTTGAGGCATTTTGTTTCAAGTTGTGAAATGATTGGAAGGGAGGATTGGAGTATGTTAATGAACCTAAAACATAAGTATTCTTTGATGCTTGGGATCGTATGGATAATGCTCTTTGTGGGAATTACTGTGATCTGAATGAAAGCAAGAATGCCATAGGGACTGATGAATCAATTTCCCAAGGAAGTGGAGCATATAGTAGCATAACTGGTTTATACTGTTCTGATGAATGTGTAAACCAATTTGAATAGAAGCCTGAAAATGAAAATTTCTTGTTCGTCACACAAGGTGAATATGTATTTAGTGTTGGACAGAAGCTAGATGATGGTGACCCTATAATACTAGAAATAAAATTGTAGTATCACTCCAAAGGGTTAGAATACATGCCCCTGGATAGGAATTTTGAAAGGAGTGTGTATGAGGGTTTCCAGTTTAATGAGAAAAATGAATTTGATATCAACGTATATGATGATAGTGATCAAATGGATTATGAATGTTTCACATTCCCTAACCAGTTGGATGCGCATTTGGTCGAATATGTTTGCAAACTGAGTAAGATAGAATGCTACACTGATCATGTGTTCTAGTTAATGCTTGATAACAATTCACAATGGGACATGAATGAAAATAATAATAAGTTCAAACACATTTCCACAGTAGTTGATTTTAGTGGTCATAGCATGTTCGGTAGGTGGGAAATTCATGAGAATATTTTTAGCCTCAGCATGGTACAAATAATAGAAAACAAGGTTTTTGATAGGGGCAAGTACCAGTCCTAAGATTGGTGGCCTAGGGTCACCAAGTAAAGTGAAGCTTGGTAGAGTTGCAAAATGCAGGTTGAAAACTTGCACATCATAAGAGGCTTCAAAGATGATGGAGATTAGATCTCTTGTTATATTCCTGTAACTCATGTAAATATTGTTCATATGTTGTTTGCTTTGGTTTGGTTTTCTTGCCTAGCCTAGGTAGGTCCTTGGTTTTTGGTCCTCTATGCTTGGTCTACTTTACCTGAGATTCTAGAATCTCACTCTATTCCAAAGGGATAGATATCCACAATTAGAGCCACTAATGGAACCTGTTAGGTCTCAAAAATGTTGGTTGAAAATCCACAAGAGGTTGCCAAGCTCTTGGTACATTTTAGGCTAATGAACAAGGCCAAATGGTGTACTTGAACCTTCTTCTCTTTAGGCTTTGCCAAACCTAGGTGGGTGTGCCTTTGCAAGTGGAGCAGACTTATACTATATGTTTCCTACTTATGCAATCTATCCACAATGGCAATTGGGAGTGGAGAGATGTAATCCTAATTTGGTATAAATTGTATAAGCAATATCAAGGTAAAATCTATGAATATGTTCAATTAACAAATGTAAGGTTTGAAACAAGTTTGATAAAACTAAATGATGAAATGGATAAGACTAGTGCTTTATTGGGTAGATGGAGTCAAATGAAAGTCTAAGATAAGTGGCTTGTATTTGGTAGTAACTCTAACTGCTTGGCACACTAATATTGGCTTATAACTTGTATAAATGTGTAGGAAAATGATTGAAAAACTCTACTTACTTATCCAACTAACAAAACTAGGTTATTTATAATTTATCAAAAGGATTTTAATCTTTACTTGAAAGAACCAATTGAATAAATTATGCAAGAACACAAATAACACCAAATTGGAGACAGATTGAAAATCCTAATTATATGGCTCTTCTTATTGATCCAAATAACACTTCCAGATTACCGTGATTGACTAGAAGGATTTTTATTCCTTTGGGGAAACCAATTAATCATATCACACAAGTACAACAAATGTGCATTGATAAATTGAATATATACTTGATATACCAATTTAAATAATAAGGAAGCACTAAAATGGAGACAACTAGATAATTGAATGATTTCAACAAACAATTGATACCAATATGATGCCACAAAATCAGAGATCTTTCATTAACTTCTTCAAAACTGTGCTTGCAACATGGTCTTTCAGAATAAACATTATGAAATTCTTCTACTGTGCATCTATTACTCCTATTCTACTACTATATTTTCCTATATCTTTCTTATGGTCATGGTCTCTCTTATATATACGAGAGGCAACAAGCTTTAGAACAAAAGACACGACTTTTGATAAAAAAACATGATTTGAAATTTAACATAACATAAGAAACTAACATAATCACAAGCGTGCATGCCAATCCGTTAATCTCTGAGTAAAAGCCCGTGGTCATCTAAGACCTATTCAAAGCTTTTACTGTATGATATTTCCTCTCTGTGATGTACGTAATCAATCTTCTTTAGAGCCCAAGTATTTTTATTTCCATTTACTAATTGTTATGTCACTTGGCCATTTGAATTCTTGTGTAGTTGCGAAGCTTGTAAGATGACTCTTCCATCTGTTATCTAGGAGGTTTTTGACATCCACCACGAACTTTGTATATCCATTGTACAACATGATTATCCTATCGAGCAAAGTATGGAACTTGTTGAGATTGATCTCCCCATCATCTTGTATATGTGCCAAGAATTTAGGAATTATCTAATCAAATTCTTCTCTCCATTCATCTATATCTTTCAAATGACTATCATCTTTGAGGATTGATGGGCTAAAGAGGTATTTGATGGAGTCAAATGTATTCTTCCTACTTTCCACTTTCTTCCTTATATACACCAGATACTTATACTCATTGATCACACCTTTTACCATCTCTTGTGTAGGTTTAAGCCTTGATGGGGCCTCTGGATCCCTGTGTGTAGCTTTGCATAAAGTTATCAGTATGTGGAAAGTAGGTTGCCATCTCTTTTGGAGCTCTTCAAGGATGGGGGAGTTGGTGTTTATCTATTCTAAAGCTTTAATTAGATTGCTAAAGTTTTCATGTACTCCATTTATCTTTTCCTTTAATATCCTAACTCTATTCTCTAATATCCTCTTTAGAGTCTCTATGATATGATGCTTGACATCCTCCATGTTATGCTTTTTCAGCTTATTAATTTCATCTCTCATTTGTTGTATCTGTGGATCCTCTATTTGGACAGGTGGGTGATAGACAATTAACTCATCTCCTCTCACTATGGTGGCTTGTTGCAACTATTGTCTTAGCTTTACATTTTCAATAAATAACTTATTCACCTCATCATTTGATAATTTCAATATCCTCTCATATTCATTAATCTTCTTCTCCATATTTTCTACTACATCCTTGGTGAACATTGCATAATGCATGGTCATAGTGGTAGTTTATGTGGGAGTTGTGTCTTTCATTGTTCTAACCATAGTTGACCCACTCAATTCCTATACTACATCCAAGATTTGAGGATTCCTTGTATTTTTATATTTTTTCCATAGAGAAAGTGTTTGGGTAGTAGGATCTTGTACCCTATTCCTGAGACACCCTCTTCTGAATCAAATTCTGCTACCAACATAGGGTCATCCTGTGCTCTGATCTGATCTAGAAGAAATATTTTAGACAACTCCATTCCTGGTATGATTAGCATATCACTTTTCAATACCATTTCTCTTGCCTCTTGCGGAGTGACATTAATGTTATCAATACTTAACTCTACAAATGTTTGAGCCTGGATCTTAGCTTGCTTCGACTCATCAACTCCAATAAGATTTATTTTCAAGCTTTCATCAAATTGTTTCATTTTCATTTTCATCCAAAAATCCTTAAATTCATTGGTGTGGATAAAATTATCCTCTTCCATGAATCTTAGAGAGGCCACTACCCTCTCATCTTCTTGAATTTCATTAGTTCCTTCCTCTAAAAGCCCGATCTTAGGATCATAAGGCTTTTGAATTCTTTGTTATTTTGCTACCTCCTTTATTTCAGTCAGGGCTAGGACTGCTTCTTCTTCATCATCACTTAAGTCATATCCAACCAATGGCTTGATATTCTATCTTTTAGCCTGCGGTTCATGAGTAGTAGATGGAGGGGATGGATGTGTAGGTGATGGGGGTGGTGTCTATGATGTGGATGGTTGATGGGGTGTGGGAAGTAGGATCAACCCCTCATCTTGGGACATTTT
>VDFB02033929.1:0-15152 GCA_007258455.2 Sequoia sempervirens | reverse complement strand
AAAGAGTCTTGTGTATGTATGGCACCTTGTACTAAGAAAGAAATATCATTATCACAAAAGAAAGGAACATCTTCTACTATTGATCAAGAGAGTACCTTTTCTAAGCTTCTCCAAGCTCACTTAATATCTCTCCCTCCAAGAACATGAAAGAAATTTTATAACAAGAGTTCATTTTGTGCATATCATCGGGTGCATGGACACTCTACCAATGAGTGTAAGGCTTTGAGTAATAAAATTCAACATCTTAAGGATTGTGGTGCTCTTCCTTGTGCTGATGCACCTATTTTCTCTAATTGATAATAATTTTTATCCTACCATGTTGCTCATCACTATGTGGTATTGGTAGCTTTATGTGTCTTGTTCATTTCCATTCATGGTGGTACAATATTAAGTGCAACCATATTTCTCTCAGAAACAACATGGTATTTCTTAGCGGTTGTCTTTGTCTCTATGATTGGGGGGCAAGGATAAGTAGTTTTTGAGGTGTGCATTCTTTTCAAGGATCCTCTCTTTCTCTCTTTCTACTAAAAATACCAACACAACAAGTATCTTGACATTTTAAGTGGGGGCATATTGTCCCTCATTCATTGTTTGCATGTCCCTTCTTAGTGATGATATCATAGATAGATCCTAGGAAGTGTGATAAGTACATTGGCACATTTCATTTTGGCATTATTATTTGCACCCGCTAAGGTGAGTTTTGTCTTGCACAACCTAAGGTGAGTTTCTTGCTTCACTTTGTTCATGGAAGTTGAATTTATTGTAGCATTAGCATAGCATATTGATCATTTTATGGCGCCTTATCAAAGTTATCAGGTAGTATAACTTTTGGTATGGTTGATGTATGGGAGCCTGTAGACCTAGCATGACTTTACCATTAGCCACTTTTGGGGCTCACTTAGTGGACACCGGGCTTCACTAGCCCTTGTGAGAGTATTTTTCATGGCCACCGAGCATAACACAACTTGCTTTCCTGTGGAGCCAAGTTGTTCATAAGTGATTCTACATCCTTATGAGTGTATTTGATGGACGTGGCATAATACAACTTACTAGTTCATCTTTCTTTCCTCTTTGCATTAATTTTGACATTGTATGTTTGTGTATCTTATCTTGTTGCTTCATATAATACATTCATGTGTGTCCCTTTGTGCTTATGTTAGTTTTCCATGGGATCTTGATCTTGGGGGCTTGTCCACCTCCTTGATCTTTTTCATCCTAGCTCATCAACATTTGTACACTTGGACCCCTCTTGACACTTATTTCTCTACTTTAGTGCGAGTTTGAGTGTAGGGCTCATCCTCTCACTAAAGTGGGGGCTAATTGTAGTGTAGAAAAATGCACACCTTTAAATTTTCACACTATGTTTGGGTCCCTTAATTAAATCAGACTTAATTAAGCCTCTAATTGACTCAATTATACATTTAAAAGCCTAATTAATCATGTTTTCTGAAAAGGAAACTTATATTAAACAATTCCAAGCATTAATTAAATTGCCTTGGAATTGGAGTGTCCTAGATTTAAGTCCTAGGACTTATTTTCCCAAGGGCGAATGGGTCCCCCTTAAGTTTAGGACCCCAAATTTTTGACATTTTTATGATTCAATTCAATTTGCTATTGTCGAATTTTGAATTTTAATTTTTGGGAAATTAGAAAAATACCTATAAATATATAGTTATTTTGTCAATTCAAAACATTTAGCAAGAGGGAAAATTTCATACATGAGCAAATATAATTGTCAATAGCATTGAAGAGCATATTTCTTAGTCATCTACAACAACAATCAAGATCAAGATCATCATGTCAAAGTTATTTACATTCATGCATGTTTTTGGAAATAACATTGTGATGTAGATTTCAAGCATTCAAGTCAAGACTCAAGCTATCAAATCAAGCATCCAATCAGGCCATTCACGCAAGATCAAGACCTTGGAGTGATGTGTTAGATTTCAATCCTGTAAGGATCTCCATTCAATGGTTTGGTGAGTTGCAACAAGCTGGTGTTCATTCATCATTCCTTCCTTTTATCATCATTTTATTTCAAGGTTTAATTACCAAAAAAGGGTTTGACCAAGGCAAACCCCCATTCACCAATAATAAATATTTCCCCTCTTTTGTGTGTTGCAAATCTCAGGATGAAGAAGGATTGAATATTGATCAAAAGTGCAAAGTTGTAAAGTTGTCAAAGTTGCAAAGTTGTCAACATTATCGTCGAGCCATAGAAACTCAGATATCGAATTTATTTTCAACTTTTCGACAATGAAACCTGGGGAAAAAAGAAGCTTAAATCCACTCCTAGAAGACACTGAAAGTTGAGCAGAAATTTCCTACAAAGACTCATTCACCCTATGGCGAATCTATCCCAGGAGGACACTCAATAGGAGCTTTTTTTGAAAGGTGCATAAAATCATATCCTTCTTAGATCTGTCAAAACTTTGTGGATTCTATTAGATTAAGGTTTTAAATTGATGTTTCAAGTGTTACATTGCATAATTGCATTCATTTGGTATTTGTCATTTATCTCCCAAAATTGCATTTCAGGCTGATTTTCCCTATCCTCAACCATAAGGAAAACAACAAGATTTCCATCAAGATTGACTCACCTAAGGGTTGAAATTCAATTTTTCCCTAGGGGATCTATTTTTTCTAATGAAATTAGAAAGATAGGTGTATCATGCATATATTCCCCCATTTCATTTTGGTGAACCTATTTTTCTATGTTTCACCTACAAACTTTGCATATCTATTTGAAACTATGCTCTTAGGTAGGCCATGCAACCTAACTACCTCCTTACAAAATAATGCTCTTTATTTTTTAGGCAATACCAAGACATAGTCCATACTAGTGTGTTCCCATGGTCTCTCTAGTATTGGTAAGGATTGGTGCATTCCTAGGCAATGCTTATTCCCTTTAGCATGTTGAAATATTTTGCACCTTTGCATTATCTTCTTCAAATCGGTACTCATGCTTGGCCAATAATACCCCTCATTCAACAATTTTTTTGTCTTTTTGACACCAAAGTTTCTACTAATACCTCCATTGTACTTCTCTCTAATCAAAATTTCCCTCATTGAACCTTGAGGTGTACATAACTTCTTCCCTTTGAACAACAATCCTTCCTTGATAAAGTATTCCAACCATGGAGTCCTATCTTTCTCTATTGGACTCTTAAAAGTAGTCCAAGCCTCTTTGAAATCAACATCTCTTTCATATAACTCCCTCATAGATTTAAATCCCACAACATTCACATACAGTTCATCTAATAATGTAAATATATTTTACGTAATGCATCAACTACCTTATTAGATTATCCACTCCTATGCTTCAACACCGATGTATAACTTTTCAAGAATTCAACCCGTTTTAATTTTTTTTATTGAGATTACCTTGGATATTAATAAATTATAGATCATAATGATGTGTGTGCAACACAAACTCCTTGGGAAACAAGTAATGTCTCCATCTCTTCAAAGCTTGTACAATGGCACATAAATATTGATCATAGACTAATTGTTTCTTCTTGGATTCATTCAACTTCTAACTGAAATATGCTACATGGGTCTACCCTCTTGACTTAACACATCTCTAATGGTTATCACACTCACATCACAAGATCAACTTGAAGGGCTTTTCCAAAATAGTTGGAAGTATTAATACTAGTTGTGCAATCATTTTCTCCTTCAACAAATGGAAACTCCTCTCTATTGCAACTATCTAAACAAATTCTTTGTTAATCTCCTTTATTGTCTCTATAATTGGAGGCAAAAATCCCATTGAAATTTTGTATGAAATTCCTATAGAAACTCACTAACCACTAAAAATATGGGCTTCAAACATATTTTCAATGAAGGTTGATCCATAATAGCTTGACTTTCTTAGGGTCCACTTTTAACCCTTCTTTTGACACTACAAAACCTATATATACTAATTATTTCTTCATGGAGCTATAATTTTTTAGATTTACCATTAACTTATCTTCTTTCAATCTCTACAAAATTATCCTTATATATAACAATTTTTCTTCTTTCATCCTACTGAAAATCAAGCTATCGTCAAGATGCACTATCACAAACTTACCAAGAAAAGGTTTTAATACCTCATTCATAAAATACATAAATTTACTAGGGTCATTTTTTAATCCAAAAAACATCATCAACCACTCGTACAATCCATTTTTCATTTTAAACATTGTCTTCTACTCATCTCCTTTTCGTATTTGTATTTGATGGTACCCACTCTTTAGGTCTATCTTTGTAAAATACTTGGCTTCACTCAAGTAGTCTATCATGTCATCCATTTAGCGTAGAGAGAATCTATACTTGATTATTATTTCATTTATGGCTCTACATTTAGTGCACATCCACAATTCTCCATATTTCTTAGGTGTGAGAACCACTTGTATAGCATGCGAACTCAAGATTTCTTTAATCATACATTTGTCAAGAAGATCATGTACTTGTCTATTGATATCCTCATTCTCCATTAGTGTCATCCTATAGGGAGACTTGTTTGGAAAACTAGCTTCTGGTATTAAATCCATACAATGACCGATACTTCTCATTGGTGGTAGTCTATCTAATATCTCCTTCATCAATTTTTTTGCAAGCTCTTCTAAAATATGTTGCACCTCCTTTGGGATCACTTCCTTCTTCTCTATTGTACCTACCTCTACAGGCTTGGGAATGAAAGCATAGAAGGCTTTCTCCTTCTTAATATCTTTCAAAAAATGTTTTCCTATCACCAAGAAAACCCTAGGATTCTTCTCTACCTCTTCTTCTCTCCCCTGCATGATATTTAAAGTATACTTCCTTCCACCTTTCTTTATGGTGTAACCATTCAACTTGTAATCATGAATGGCTTATCTATTATATTCCATATTATAACGCACAAGGAAAAGACACACAAAAAACAAAATGTGAGATATAGTATAATGCAAGACAACATTAATTACATAAAATGATGTTTAAGATGCTAACCTTTAACTCAAAGCTCCATCAAATTTCCTATTATATTCTTGAGATATCATACATTGTGACAATACTCCTCTATAATTTCATATGTCCTAAGCCATAAATGATCAAACTTTCCCATGCTTTCCTTTATCCTTGATATAATACTCCACACAAGGACCATATCTCCTACTTGGAAGTTTCATTACAATGATTTATTTCTAAATTATCTTTTTATTATGGACTAGTGTGGTGATCTTTTCTCACATGTAATCCCCCTATTCTCATCCAACTCTCTTAGTTCCACCATTCTCTAATTAATTGCAAAATTTTATTCTCCTTCAACATCCTATAATAGTTGATACATAGTTAGATCCAAACTAACTAACATCTTAGCATCTAGTCCATAGACTAGTTCAAATGGATTCTTTCCAATAGTTGTCTTATAGATCACTCTATCAAACTATAGTGTATTCTCTTAATGATCTTTATGATGATTTTATTTCTAGATTCAATTTGTCCATTTCCTTTGGGATGATAAGAGGTTGTGTGAATCTGGTCAATACCATATTTAGCACATAAACTTGAAATATCATTGGATCTAAAAAACATGGAATTATCTACAATGATTTTTGTAGGCACCCCAAGATTGGTTATGATATTATTTAATAAAAATTCTAATATAACACCTTTAGTGTAGAATTTTAGGTTAGAATTACCTCAACCCATTTGGTGAAGTAGTCAATAGCTATAAGAATCTACTCATATCAATTACTTGATCTCTCTAATATTTTCCTCATGAAATCAATTCATCATTGTGGAAAATGAGATTTAACTATTATACAAGTAAGAGGAAGAGAACTAACATACTTGACATTTCCTAAGAAACTCTGGCAATCGCCACATTTCCTCACCCTTCCAACAACATCATTAAACAAGGTATACCACTAATTTCTATCTTGAGGGATCTTGTGGTCCTGGCCTTAAAATATCCTCCACAAATATGTTGATAGCATTCATCCATCACTTTCTAGACTATTCTTGATTTAGACATCTCTATTAGGATCTCTCAACATCAAATTATTATATACCAACACATACCTCTATGAGTCCAACTTGATAATTATTTATTGGTTATCATTCATTCTAGAGGAACACTTCATATTATCTAGGTAAAATATAATATCCATATACCATGGATAATATTACAATGAAAAAAATGATTGATAATCAAAATTTATTTCATTGACCTTAACTACTCCCAGATTTGCATTTTCCATTAGTTTTTCTTGGCCTTGACCTCTAACCAATTTTGTTGTTTGTACCTAAATATTATATTCTTGAATCTTATTGATCCATCTACATCTCTTATTTGATTCTTCTTTTTAAGTGAATATATCATTTACTACTATATGGGGAATGTATGCAATATTCTTTGCACTAGTTAGATACAAACTATAATTATTGATAGCCTTTATAAGACATAATCATGATTTTTTTTACTATAGAGTACTTCAGTTCAACACCTTGTGAAGCCTTACTAAAAAAAATGTGATACTTTTCTCATATGCCTTGTAATTTTGTAGTAAAGAATAAATAGTATGAAATGAGATAAATCAAAAGCTCTAGAAGATTTTGGAATATTCTGGGTTCTTAGGTTTTCTGGTTGTTTTAATTCATTCACACAACACACAACAGTTGCAAAGCTATTATGGCAGCCAAGGAATGGAGAGTAAGCCATACGAATACAAGGGAATGAGTTTTTCGTTCACTATCTCCAGTTCTATGTGTGAAAAAAGATATGCATGATCAGGGCGTGGAAACTAACATGGAGATAACGAAGCAGGTTTGTCATATATCTGCCCTTTATTTTTCTTTTATCAGGACTGTCAAATGAATTTCCTGTAGTTTTCATTTTTAAAGATGAGCATATAGAAAGATATGAAAAGGTAAGGTTGAGAGTTGCATGGATGGAAAAGGTCGGATAAGTAATGACAAAATCATTAATGGAACCCTAACTATTGTGAAAAGGCTGGTGGTAATTCTTAATATGGAAGAAAATACATTGCAAAGAAGTCCATGTAATTAAGTTTCAAAAGGGCAGATTTCAGGGATCAAAGGTAGTCAAACATAGAGTAGAGGATTTCATCAAGCATAAAATGCATGGCAAAAAATACATCGCAAAGAAGTCGAATAATAGAGTTCAAGACTGGCGTGCAGGACCCATTGTTGGAGAGAGTGTTGTTAAGTGGCCAAATTATGACAGAAACAACCTGCTACAGAATCTACTTTGACAACATAGATGAGACCCTTGAATGTTTTCTGAGATACTTGGTTGGTGAAGTGTTCTATTTTATTCACAACTTGCATCTGTTAGCATATATCGGTTTTTTTGTGAAGGCAATAGTAGGAACAGATTTTCAAGCTTAAAAGGACAGTGATGCATGATTGTAAAAGTGACAAGGTAGTTGGTGCTGATGAGATGCCTGTACCTATGAAGGGATTCTACCAAAGAAAGATGATCAAATGAACATCGATATGTTTGACATGAAAAACGGAGCAGTGAGAACGTACAGGAAAAAGGTGGACCATTTTATGAAGAAACCATGGGGGCAGTCAAGTTCAAAGAGATCACAGTCATAAAAAGAAGACCTCAAGCTCTCAAGATCTAAAGGACAATCATGAGAATCACCAAGTCTAAAAGGGTGAAGGTGAAAGGATAGTCTTCTATATACAAAATGATGAGCTGTCAAATCCAAGAAGGATAATAAAAGATAACAGAGGGCATTAGTGGCTTCGAGACATACAAGGACAATCACTATCTCGAAATGGACAGTTATTGGCAAGTTACCAACCCTGTATTAAGGTTGTAGGTCTCTATGTGAAAGTAGATGATACAGACAAGAACATAAAGAGAGCAATATGCCATATCAAATGAGGTTGCAACAATAATAAATGATGGTCTTTTTTAAATGAATAGGAACTACACAAAGGAAAGTCCACTATGAACTTTTAGGGGCAGTCCCAAATACCAAAGGGTTTAGAACAGGATAAAGAGTCTAATGATGGCCTTTAGGGCTGTGACAAAGTAAGTGACAATGCTATAAGTGAAAGAGTTTCAAAATGTCTTCCAAACAATCAAAGGACGAACCTGTGATAATGAGCTTCACAGTGTTTCATCCAATAAAGACAGTTGCTAAGTTGCTATGGACAGTCATCTGAAAAAGGGATAGTATGACAGTCATGGAAAGACAGGGGAAGACTTCAACAAAGACAAAAGAGGCAGTCACAAATGCAGATATAAAGTTCATTTGTCGACTCTTCACAATAAGACAATGTATGGTGAAAAGTTCAATATTGAAGAGTTTCCTTTAATAATGGCAGCTTAATAGTTTTGGCAGTCATATACAGGGCATTGATCTTAATATTGCAATGCATAAAGACATAAATGACCAAGAGTCACTTTGAAGATCCTTATTGACAGTCAATGATCTATGACTAGCGACCTTAAGACTATGTCATTTTAATGATGGCAAGGTGGGGCTGTCAATACATTATGAAGTTTTATTGGCGACAATCCTAATGAGGAGATGGCAGCTTCACAAAGGGCGCTCACCTTAAAAACAGTCATAAGGATGATAGTCCTTTGGTCAGTACAAGAACAATCCTCATGATTAAAATAACAATAAACCACAGTCATCAAGGGGAGTTTATAACAATCATAGGCAGTCATGACCCAAAGGTCATTTCAAGCAAACAAGATGACAGTCAGAAGGAGCATAAGAGGACAGTATTTTCAGGCATTAAAGGGGACAGTTATGTAAAAAGGGACAGCCTTCACATTTGATAAAGAGCATAAGGACAAAGATTGAAGGAGCTAAGGGCATCATGTGAATTAGGACAGTCCTAAACTCATTTTCAAGCATTCCATTGAAAGGCAGTATGGGTAAAGATATGATGGCCTTGAAGATGCCTTAAAAAGCAGTCACCATGACCATGGTTTTGAGGGGCAAGTCATAAGAAATATTGAAAAGGGGCAGTTGATAGGATAGTCACCAAGGTTGATAAGTCAGTGACCAAGGGTGACTAGAGCGAGGGTATGATTTGTGTCTTTTAAGACAGTCAAGGTTCATAAACAAGCATACGACTTTCACGAAGTCCATCAACCATGACAAGGACTGTCACCTCATGGAGGACAGTCATGATGATATTTCAATCACATGCATATATTCACAGTCTTGAATATCAAATACAAAGGTAGACATTGCAAGTATGATAATCAGTCATAAATGGTAAAGGAAAGTCATAAATGGAGATGGTGAAATGTATGACAAGATTGACAAAAGACAAAGACAGATAATCTTATGCATAAAGGATAATGCATTCCATAAGGGCAGTATTTAAAGAAGAGTTCTAAGGAACAAGGTTGACAAATCAAAAGGGCAGTATCTAGCAATAAGGAAGGGCAGTACAATACAAACACCTCATATGGATGCTAAAGTAGAGGTTGAAGAAGTCAATTGTTGTGCATCTCATAACGAATCTACCAATGTGAAGGAATATGAGCAGTGATTTATATGACATTTTAACATATAGAACCATGTGAAGGATAAAGACAACCAAGGTTTTGCATGGAGGAAACAAAGGGTATGAAGGGCAGTTAATGATTAATCATGCAGAGATGAGTTAAGGCCAATACATGGAATGACTAGAAAAAGCAAACCTATCAAATCATTCAACAAGGACACTTCATTATGAGCAACAAAGGAAAATCACTATAATCTAAAAAGAGTCAAAGAACAAGGCTTCAAAACCTAGTTTAAAACCCTAAAACCCTCAAGATCAAGGACAATCACATCATCAATAAGGGCAGTGGTCATGCATGGACAATACAGACAGTCCAAGAACACATAAGCATCCAAAGGAAGAGCCAATATTAAAATCCTCGGTAGACAATCGCGACAAGTATAATAATGACAGGTTTATTATAGATGATGATGGCATGAGGATGTGAGATAGTCTTGAAGCTATCAAGACCAAACATTGAAAGAAGACTTATGTGGCAAGTTCCCAAGATGTCAATAATGGATAAACATGATAGGAGGAAAGCTACAACTAGAGACCTGTTGATGCATATTTTATGACACAACAAACATTCTAGAATAGTAAGTCAAAGACTGATCCCCTTGAAAAAACTACCTCATATGCTAAGACCGGGTAGGGCAACATTCATACGGTAATTCCAATGTTTAAGATGAGTGTGGATAAGCCTCGTGGGTTTGATGTGTGGATTTGTCGGGGTAATAATAGGGATTTACTTTTGTAAGTTACCTCTTTAAAAGCAAAGACGCAAATGTAAAAGATTATTTGATTTTTTCAAATTTTCAACAAAAAGTAAAAAGAGTAAGGGTTTTAGAAATCCTATGCTAGTCCTATGAAATCAAGAGACGACAAGGATTAAGTGAAACCAAATAAATAATACTTTGCTTTGCCACGCTAAACGACAACTACACAAAGCAAGTGCAATCTTCTGGGATTTGTGCTTAAAAATTTTCCACCACGAACAATACCATCAATAGAACAACATTATTCGAAGTAAAACGTTGAAGCATCCACGATAAAGCTCAGTCTAACTTTACACATTGAATGAAAAGCATCCACTCAAAGAAAGTATGAGCTAAGTTTCGCTAACCCTTGCTATCAATCTATCATTCTCTTTAAGACTTTAACATATACTTAAATAAAATTCTAATTCAAATCTACTAGACGAGGAAGAGAAGTATGTAACCATGCAACCATTTGACAATCAAAGGATTCAAAGCACCTCATGCATGATGAACTTTATTATCAAAATAGTCTTTTGCAACAATCTCATAAAACTCTCTCTCTTATTCTCTACAATCTCTTCTAATGATTCTAATCTCCTTCTATGATCTAATTTCTGTCTATCTATCTAATGAAAATGAGAGAGAAGGGGGGGGGGTTTATATAGCATTCCCGGATTACAATGAATGGCCAAGATTAAAATGAGATTAATGGCCCAAATTCAACATAACTAAACCCTAATTAGGGTTTCCTAAACATCCATCAGTTAACTAGAGAGAACTTCAGGCATCTGGAGTTGCATCCTTATCCACCTGCAAAGCATCACATTCAGAAAACTTTGACACAATCCGGCCGACTTCTTCAATGGCAATGTCCGGAAGCGCATTAACATTGTATTCCAGCAAGTCCATACTTTCAGCACATTCTGCAAAGGTGGTCGTCCATTTTGGTTCATGCAGCAAGAAAGCCTCTCTAACGGTCATGAAGTGGAATGCCTTGGTGAAATTTTCTTTCATGATTTCCCCAGAGGTGGTGGAGAAAATTCTTTGAACTTGTTCTTTTAAGTTTCGTGGCTGCAAGTGTTTCTCTCGGACAATATCTTTGTCAAGCATATATGCAGCGATCTGATAAATTTTACTCTGAATCTCTTTCGCTAGCTCTTCAACTTTGGCGCCATCTTGCTTCACCCTTTCCAGGACTTCTCCTCATGAAATCAATACGTAATACCAACCACTAAAATCATATGCAGCTCTAGCTTCGATAATCCTGTCATCAATCAATCTCTACTTCGGCATGCCCTTTAGCTCTCAAAGACATGGGATAATTTTATTCTGAATATCTTGGAGGCCATCCCACGCTTCTGCTAAGTCTGTAACACATGAAAATAGGAAGGAAGTTTGCTCATACGCATATGCCAGCTTCTCTATGAATTCCATTGCCTCATCCTTCTTTCCAGCCATCCAGTCCTTAGCTTCTCTAGTTGTTGTCAATTCTTCTTCAAAATTTCCAACCAGTTCTTGTGAAGAATTCGGAGCTGGAAGTGCTGCCTGGTCACCCTGATTGAGTGGCCTAGTCAAATGCTGGATATATTCTTTCAAACGCTCAATCTCTCTTTTATATTCTCTTTTCTTTGCCACTTCCCTTTCCAAACTAGACTTGATGGTGGCAACATAATTGTCCAAGTCCTCAACTTCCTACCCTTTTGTCGTCGGACCCATATCAATGGTTGTGATGGCATATTCATTCAGAGCAATTTCATCTTCGAGTTTATCGATTGTAGGCACTACTATTTGCACTGTGTGATTGCCAGCCTCATCCCTTTGTATGGCAGAAAATTTCTTGGCTTTCTTCCTTCTGGCATTTTGCTCTCGCCTTGCCAAGAAGTCTGTGGCATCATCTTCTTCAAGAACCTCTACTGGCACCTTTCTCTTTAATCTTTCTTTTAGCCAATCCAGGATGGCTGACTGTTCAATTCCATCTTCGTGTTGATCCTGGACATCCTGTATATCCTGAATATTTTGATCTTCGTGGACATCTTGAATTCTCGGCATGTTTTGAATCTCTTACATATCTTGAACTTTTTACACTAATTGGATTTCTGGCATATCCAAAATTTCTTGCACATATGGGTCTTCCTGGATTCCTTTGAGGGCAGAAATCATTCCCTCTTCAAATTCCCCATCCATGATGTTTGTGTCATTGTCTAATTCCAGAATTTCTATGCCTGTAGGGGAAGGTTGATCATCATCTTCTGATTGCACTAGCTCTACATCTCTAACTAGAGAAGGAATTACGACATGTTCCCAAAACTCTTCATCCATGGCTAATATTTCATCTATATTCCTGGATGTAGCTGACTGAAGGGGCCTAGATTTGTGCTTCTTTTGAGAAGGTCCCTCCTCCACTGCTTTGTTCTTGTTCTGCTTTGCAGGGTCATCAGTATCTTTTCTCTTTCTCAAGCTAGCGGCATTTGTTGCTCCATCTGCACGAGATGCTCCGACATTTGAGGAACATGACTCTGTATCGCCCATCAATTCATATGTGAATTGCACATTTCTTTGCCGCAAAACTTGCACTTGTTGGTCTATCCACCATTGAGAATATTTGAATACAGGCCGCATTAATGTCGCCAGGTCACCCATCTCAGGCTCAGACCATCTCACAGGAGGAAGTGGCTTGCTTTCATTGAAGCCTGGCTGCAAATATACTTCGTCATCCTCTAATTGATCAGGTACCTTGAAAAGTTTTGTTGCCCTTATCATACTTAGCGGCAATCTTGACCACAGCCTCTTCCTCACATCATACTCATCAGCCGCATTGGCCCAAAAATCTTCTAAGTCTATCTGGTGCTTGTATTTCTCTCCGTCCACAGTTCCAATGTGATGGAGTGGATCAAAGTCATTCCTCGGCTTGTATGATATGAATGGATATTTTTGTATCTCCAGTCGAGCACTCTCTGCTGCTTGCGCCGTTTGACATGATTCTTCCATATTGCCGATGAAAAATGGAAAAGTGACAGCTGCTTTCTGTTTTGGCCTTTGGATATTCTGATATGTCTCCAATTGCCTTAGAACTTCCAACAAAACCATTTTGTTGGTCGGATAAATGGGCAGTCTATAAGGACGTCCTGAGAATCCTTGAATCCTGATGTAAGTTAACTTGGGATACTGGATGAACTAAGATCCATATCGACCGATCAGACTTTTGGCCTCATGGGTGAGTCTCTGATGTGTTTCGCCTTGGAGAAGTCGAGTGATGTACATAAGGAAGGCGTCATGTGCTCGTCTGCAATGTGACTTCTCCTTCAGCTGCAACTATGGATAACAATCATAGGCCTTGAACTGTCCTTCGCCATTGCCAACTACACCCTTGCAAACCAAGCCAGTATACATGTAAGACCTTGTAAGCAAATATATGACGTATGAGCTCATATGAAAGGTCTTGGTTTCCTCCAGGTTGACCAACTGCTCATGGAGGCTATCACTGATCATTCTGGACCAGTTAAACATCTTCACTCCGGAAATTATTTCATCAACGAAATAATACATCCAATTTTCGAAAGGCGCACCATGAGGATTGCCTACTATTCTATTCAGCAGCAAGACGATGTCGCCATATTCTTCTTTGAAATGTATTCTGGTCAACTTCTTCGGCATCTTCCCCGCAGTAGGTCTGGGCTTCAGTAACCAAGTCTTGTTTATATTCAATGCACAAAGGTCTTGCTGATCTTTGTAAAGTCTGAGTGAATCTTCTTTGGTTCGATAAGATGTCCGGTTGTAAACTGGAATTCCAAAAGTTTCTTGAATGGCTGGTTCAGACAAGTATGCAAGAACTCTTCCATCAAGAGCTTCTATCTGTCTTTCCCGTGCATTATAATGCAATGCACATTCCACCATAAGTTCTGGACACTCTTTTGTTGGCGGAAATCCAGCTGCATGAACAATTCCGTTGCGTATCATTCTTCTTGCAATTGGCGTAGGCAAACGTCTATCACTTCCATACATTCTTTCCTTGAAATCATCGAAGTCAACATGGCCAAGGTTGGTGTCCACAATATGCTCCCATTTGGATTTAATCTTTGATTGCAGCTACACACCCTTGCTGGCAAACTTCATTTTTACTTTCTCAAAAATAAATCAGCAAGAAAAAGCAAAGAGAATATCTAAATTTCAGAATTTAAATTACTCAAAAAATATTCCAGCTAGTTGTCAAATCAAATTTCATGAAAAATTATGCTGGAAAAGAAAAGAAATGACGAAGTTTTATGCCAGAATGAAGTAGAGAAAATAGATCTGCCTGGCTCTTCTGGAAAAATGAAATAATCATGATCACAATGCTGGCTGGGATGAATTTATTTCCTTCACTTTGCTTCAAACTCTCTCAACTCTCTTGCCTTAGACAAATTTTCTTCTCACAACTTTTCTTTCGAGAATCAAATGATTGAAAAATGAGAAGTGAAATCAATTATAAAGATGAGAAGTTCGACTCATTTAGCAAATTTCGATTGTTTCCATTAAATCGAGTCTGAACTTGGCTTGGACTCAGCTTCTGAATGGCAATTTTTATCTTCAATGACAGTCTCCGAGAAAGTTTCCAAATCATGCACCAGTTCAGTAAAGTTCCTTTTGTCTTTTTCACATTTTGATTTTTTCAAAGTTTATCTCTTTGGGGTGTTGAAAATAAAAAATTAAAAGAATTAAAATAATTATTTTCGTGCCTCATTTTCAACCTTCATTTATAGCATCTTTTATCCAAGGAAAATTTGATTTTTCAAAATTTTCTTGCCATTGCCTTAGGCGAATTTTTTTTTCTAATTTCATTTTGCCATAATTTTCATCTTCCAATTTCATTTTGCCATAATTTTCTTTCCATCCTAAGTC
>VDFB02033928.1:0-17977 GCA_007258455.2 Sequoia sempervirens | reverse complement strand
GCATTGGTGGGAGGTTTTAGCTCTTTGAATCCTTCCTTGTTTAGTGTGGATATAAGTACTCTATGAGACCTTTGAGGGGAGGAGGACCCAATTCAATTCAGCTTATCATGGCTGCCCTCCTTCTAGCACTAGTTATGTTGATGGGTGTTTTATCACTTTCTCAACATAGAAAATGCACAAGTGCAATGCCTCTCTTGAAAAGTAATTTCTACAACTATGTTTAAAAATCACCCCAAGGTCACCTGTGGGTATGTGCAAAGATCATGATGGGCCAAAAAGTGGCAATATGATGGGTGCATGGCTAGTGACTTTTTTACCCAAAATTGATGAACGAAAAGGGTTTTTCAAGGAGATTCTCAGCTTTCCACCAATATAAATTATGCTTTGCTTTGAATTCAATAAGTAATTATTATTCATTTTCTATTCGAATTATGACTAAAGTCCTGATTGATAGGCTGATTGAAAAACATGTATAGCTTTCAAACGGTATCATACTTTTTGAATCCAAAACATGTGTCACATTATATGCTTCACATACTATAGGATTAAAAAAAAAGAAAAAATTGAATTTCGCGAAGTTTTGACCAAGTTAAGGTGGTCGACATACGGTAGAAGTTTTATATATTTTTAAAATTTGTAATAAAATATCATAATAATTATTTACTTGGAAAAAAATACAAAAAAATATGCATAACATCAGGGCATGATTCCTCTACTTATATCTAAAATATTATAAAAAATTATTATCATTTTATTGTGGTTAGGGTGGTTAGACATACACCTACTTATTTTTTCCCTAAAATTTAAGTACCACTGCATTGAAATTTAAAATTTTCACCAAATAGATATTTTTTTTTAAACAAACCTAGTAGTTTAGAAACTACATTCAATTTTCTACAAATTTTATTTTTACATATTTTTGAAATAATATAGATAACTTATTCAAATTTTTACGTCAAGTTGCCTAACTCTGATTTTTCTGAATCTTTTGCCACTTAAGGGCATGCTTTTTCCATGATGATCCTGCACATACCCTCAGGTGTTAGGTCATGACTAAGGTTAGAATTGTTTAGTTGGTTGATGTGATTTGCTGGGTAATCACAAAGGGAATTTATGGTTGACTAAGCATGGAGGGAATTGGATCCGAAAAAGGAGCTTTGTGAATTTTGGAAATGAAGAACAGTTGCTGCAAGTTCAGGACAGTAGTCTAAAAATCCTCTTTTCTCATCAAATTTGGCTTTGTTGCGATGCTATAACTTTGTCTTACTTAAGTTTTAAAAAAAAGGTCAAAAGGGAAAGGGATGAGAAGTTTCCTAGACCTGCAAATAACATTGACCAGTAACAATGGAGGATGCTAAATTGCACAACCTTCCTAAAACTAAATTCCACTTAACCAAGGACTACCTACAGTCTCATGAAACTAGTGTAATATTCTAAGTTCAACAGATTTTCAACCATCCATTCACCATTAATGCATGAACAATAGATGAAATTAAGTGCAAAATTTTTAAAAATGATCAGAATAACTTTACACTATTGTTCATCATCAATAAACAACAATAGTATGAGCAAGGAAGCTATCAACACCATAGCATTCTTCACCATTAAAGTTCGGCATGAACTAACAACTAAAAGAACCTAAAACTAGAATATCAAAGCTAAAATGTAATGTTGGGAGAATGAATCATGCACACATGAGAAGAAAACAAATGAATCCATCAAACAATGCAATTCTCAATAATTTTTTGTAGCATGCCTTTACACAACAACTCAACTCTCTCCTTGAAAATGAGAGGAGAACCCTATTTATAGTTTTCCAAAAGAAAAATTAATGGACAAGATTTACTTTCGTTGTGTGGCTCAGATTCATTTTACATTAGGATTTCACCTACCCCCAAAATATATAGCAATATAAAATACATTTTTTTGTCTTTTTCCCTATTTTGTCATTTAGTGTCCTTGACACTATAGCAATTTTGTCTTGTAGTGGCTACCATCCTTTGTAGCTATTTTGACAAATATTCATCACCTATGATGGGATTTCTAGCCAAATTTCTAATCATTTGTGTACTCGATGAATTTTTCAAACATGGCTACAAGCTTCTTTTCCTTAGAGAGCTTAGATTTGACATTCTGGAAGGACATCATCTTGATTATTTTGATGATTTCTAGTCAATTCTTCATATAATTCAATGCATCCTAGGTCATCCACTAAGTTTTTATGAAGGCCCTTGCAATGAAATCCATAAAATCTGGTGATAGTGTGTCACTCGCTCATTGCTCCATTTTCTTGTGAAACAAAGGCTTGATCTTGAAACTTGTCATCAATTTTAGTTACTCGGAATTGTCTGCCCAATGTTGGATAGCCCATTCGTGATCAACCTCTAGGTCATGCAAGAACTTTTCCAGAACCTCCTTCCTATAATCCAAGTTCATTAGCCAAGTTTCTATCAACTAGTGATCTTCCTTTCACACTTCCAAATCTTTTTCCTAGATGTCTCGTGGAAGCTTGAGGATGCACTCCAATTTAGGATAAGTGATCCTATATATTTCTAGGAACTCCTTACAGTTACTCATCAACTTTCTATGTATTTTCCCAAGCTCCAATACCTATTGTACATTGTGATACCATGGTTAATCCCTTTGTCACCATTGGATACCACTTTGTTGAAACAAGTAGTTGAGGACTTGTTCCAGTTCTTCCTTTTTTCCATCTTACTGATATCCTCTTTGGAAAGCAATGAGGGTGATGCTGATGATTCTGATAGATCTTCCACTTCTGTAGATGTCCATTAATGAATATAAGTAGTGAGATCCACTACATGTGCTTTCAAATCTCCTTAGTGGATTGATCTTTATTCATATGTTGCATAATGGTGGCTACCAACCCTTGGAATTCATCTATCTTCTGCTCGTGGGTCATTGGACCTAGATTGATCATTGAAATGTTGTAACCAGTGCCTATATCTTTGTCTATCATAGGGGTGCCAAGTTGTATTGTTCTAGATCCAAAGGTGTCTACCATGATGTGAGAGCAGACCTTGGGACTTTTCTCTTTTCTTGTTTTTGTCTACACCCTGGCTATTATTGCATCAAGTCACACTTTTGGTTTGATGACCACAAGAGCCTTCTTTTTAAACTTCCATTCTAGCTAGTCAAGCACCTCAGTCTGTCTCTTGGGTGATTCATAATAACCTTCCTCTTCTATATCCTTTTAAGGCTCATCTTCCTCATTGCTAAGAGTCTCTTTTTCATTCTTCCCTTTTTCATTTGAGCCTTCTATTTGTATGGCTTTTCTTTTGTCTGGCTCGGTAGAAGTTATATTCTCCATAGTCATTCCTTCTTCTTATGGTGCTTTCTCTTCTTCATGTTTGATCTCAACACAGTGCTCAAGCTTGAGGCTCTTTTCTAGCACATCTTCTTCTTCTTTATCTTTCTCTTTTTCTTCCTCCTTCTTAGGAGGTACTTCTTTCTTGATCAGGTTCATGTCTTGTCCAATTAGTGGAGGCTCTTCAAGTATCTCCACATTTGTTTCAATGTCTATATTTTCTTTAGAACGATGCCCTTTTGTGTTAACCTCTTTGCTTGTATCTTTGTTCTACTAGGGATTCTCCTCATCCAGCTCCTATTTAGATGTTTCTATAACATAATGCTCATTAATAGCCTTAGCATCCTCTTCTGAAGTCTGTGACCCCTCCTCATTGGAAGCCACCTTGTCCAAGTTTATGTTCAACTGACCTTCTAGATGTTCAAAATAATCATCGCAATCTGAATCCTCGAGCTCATCTGCTACATCCTTTGAAGCCTCTCCATGTTGCTCCACATGGTGCTTTTCCATCTCTTCTAAAATCTGCATCGTGACTTCCATCTTTGGTGACTTTGTAGGTGGTGGGGGAAGAGGTAGGGTAGTAGCAATTTGTGCCATTAAACCTTGAACTTTGGGGTTAAGGATTAACCTAGAGACTTCATTAGGCATGTTTTACATATAATCCATGAAAGCATGTAGCAATATAAGAGGTAGCATGGTAACTATGGATACTACAGGCAGTGGAGTAGAGAAAGTAGGTAGTGGAGGAGGGAGAGAAGAAGATGATATTGGGGATGATCTAGAACATGAGTCAAGTATCATCACTAGAGAAACTAGTGAAGTGGAGGAAAGGTGGACCGAGATGTCTACTATGGGTGGAGATGAGATGGGCAAAGCCTGAGAGGCAGAAGGGGGAAGAGTGATGACAGTGATGGTGGTAGTGGGAGTGAGAGTGGAAAGTGGTAAATGGGGTTGCTCGGCTTCTTCTTCTTCCTCATGGTGTTCCTCCTCCTAGATGGTTGGAATCTCAAGTACAAGCATCCCTATTCTTCTTTCTCTTTTAGATGATTCTCCCTCGGTGGATTTTCTAGAATACACCTTGTTTTAGGTTTATGTTTGGGTGCATCATTTCTCTTCTTCAAGCTTGTTGTTGGTGGGAACCTAGGAGCTTCTTCTGATGAGGCAGAAACTGTGCCAATGTCAGTCTCACTTTTGAGCTCATCCTCGAGCTCACTATAAGTTAATTCAACACCTTTCTCCTTAAGTTGGGTAATTTTTGTGCCTACCCACTGTCTTGTTCTATTTTCAATGGGTTGGGTCAATATATCGAGGTTAGTGATCTCCTCTTCATCCCAATCTATTACAGGTAAGGGAAATTTGGCCACAATATTGTCATCTTCCTCCACTACCTGGTCAGGCATGGGGAATAGATTTACCAACTTCACAAACTGAGCTATCATTCTCATATAGTGCCTTATTGGCACTTCTTTATCATCTCTAGAGTTATCCTAGAAGTCCTTGACTTGGGGTCAATGGGCATATGGTCTTCCAACCCATTTCTTTATTCCCAGTATAAGTGATCCATTCCTATTCATGTGGCATCCAAGCTGGTATCACAATTCAATTCCTTATCCTCTCCTATATGCATCCATCCTTCTGATTCCATGGAGATCCGGAAGCTGTACTCCCAAATTCAATTGTTTCTCTGGGCATTTATACTAGGCAAAGGGACGCTGCATGGCATTTATTTTGAAGGCTAGGGATACAGATCAAACTCTGGCGTTTTAAGTCACTCTGGGGCAGCAGTATAAAGCCTGCTATAATAAGGCAGCAAAACCCTGCAGGAAAGTAAGATCATGCAGCTGTTGGGGTAATGATAACCTGAGGATTCTCGGGACCCATGAATGTGGAGATGTAGTTTGAAATGACGCTGAGGCTCAAAAGTTTGAGGCACCCCGTGGGGCTTAAGGCTGCCAAAGTTTGATGTAATCTCTGCTTCAGTCTAAGGTTTCATTCCCAACATTTTAATATTTCAAAACCCTGTCACATCTTGAATTCACTCAAAGGAAAATGTTAAAATTTCCACCTCTAAATCATCATCACATGTGATGGTACCTTGATCAAAATCTACTCCAAGATTTCTGCGGGATAGAGCTCCTAGTTAACCACTCCAGAATCTTGAAAAATGGGGCAGTACCAGGATAGGCTCCCATTTTTAGAGGAAAATTCCATTAATTACTGACCAATTTTTGGTATGATACAATCTGCTGGTATGCATGTGGGAAGGTAGGAAACCTTGAGCTGTGGCATGGCTATGCTAGGGTCGCACCAAGGATGATGTACAAATGAATGGTGGTGGATGAATGCAATGGCCACCTCAGCTATGATAGAAAAGATAATGTTAGCCCCAAGGAGGCAATATTGTTCACAACGCGAGTCCATAGAGCTTGGACAGATGTTGGCGCAAAAGGCTGGCGGGAAACCGCTATAGGCCTGTAATCCCACAGAGATGTTGATGAAAATTCAAGTGGTGGATGTTGGGTCAGCAATTTATCTCTACTATATGTGACCAACTTAATGTTAGAAATTGGGGCACAAAAAATGAGGCAAAGGAAAAAATGACCTTACGAAGCCAAAAAGGAAAGAGGGATTTCCCGGTCTAAATGGGGCATGTGTGCCATATGTGCAACACAACTATCTAAAATGCAAGTACACACAATTTTTGGAACCTATTGAAACCATCATAAAGAAATTGGTAGATTCAAACCTAATAATGCTTCCTAATTTTGAAAACTACTAAGAACCATAGGATAAACCACCCTGGTACAATGAAAAAGATCTTTGTGATTGTCACCAAATTAAAGGACACAAAACATCAAACTATATGAGGATCAAAAATGTTGTCCAAGATCTTATTGAAAATGGAGACATGCCTATTGAAGTACTAGCCATAAATTAAGATCTCAAGATATACAAGAACCCTATGGTAGATCATAGCAAGGGAAACAACACTGGAAAAGGTAAGGGTTACACAAATGTGCAACATACCTATTCCAGTGTAGTTGCTTCCTATGATAGTGTCATCACCATTGTCACCATCAAAGGGCCTAGTGCAGAATGTGGATTCACCACACAACGTGGCAATTTTACTATTGCAGGAGTCCCATCTCAATCTAGGGCATAACCTAAATTTCCAACATCAAATCCTAGAAAATACAGTCTCCTAGATTAGCTTAAGAAGACCCCCACCCATAGTTCTATCCTGGAACTATTGAGGCTATCCCCCACACATAAGGAAATATTAGATAAGGATTTTTCTACATCATCCATCCCTAAGGATATGGATACAAAGTATTTTCAAGCTATGGTAGGAGATCTCATTATCCCTCATTCTCGCCTTCTTGGAACAAGACCTCCCATCGCAACCATCTCATAACAATGCTTTACACCTTGAGGCCATTATTCATAAGAACAAGGTTAAAAGAGCCTTAGTAGATCATGGAGGTGTTGGTCTAAACATTTTCATGCTTTAGTTGATCAAGAACTTGAGATATTCAAAGGATACTATTGAGAAAGCAAAGAGTACCACCATTAGAGCATATGACGAACAAGAGCAAATATCACAAGGCATCATCACACTACCCATTGAAGTGGGACCTATCACTATAGAAACTGCATGCCAAGTATTAGACTTTGATCTCCCCTACAACATCTTTCTTGGCCAACCCTAAATTCATTCCCTGAAAGCCATAGCTTCAACCTATCACTAATGTGTAAAGTTTCCTTTTGAGGACAAAGAAGTTACCATCCATGGAGATCTTGAGCCTTTATACTATTACAAAAATGTTGAGGCCAAGTTTTATAAAATACCGTAGATCCCTAAAAATGATGAAGGGACTACACCTTCTACCTCATTTGTTGACCCATCTACCCATGCATCTACCTTAGAAATAATCACCCATTATTCAAAACATTCTCGATATCAAAGCAATAATCTAGGATGGTGGTTGTGGAAAGTATAAATGTTGAATATCTAGAATATTGAGGGGAGTGAATTAGTATTCCATAAAACCATTCAAATAAAATCCATTTAAACATTATCACAAATCTGACTTAATCAACAAGAGAGAACATGGAATTAAGACAATGCATCATCACACATGAACACCAAGATATTTATGTGGAAAACCTAAAATGGGAAAAACCACATTGAGGATTAGCTCACAAAATATTATATCTAGATAAAATATATTAAATGGCTCACTACCAAGACTCACTATCCTTGAAAGGCTCACAACTTGAATACAAAAGATGGCTACCTACCAAGATACCAAAGTTATGGCTCACTTCCAAAATTATGAACTAATGGAATAAACCTTTTCTATGCAGGGTTTAGTTCCAATGAAGCTCTGTATAAGAAGTACTACTTCACACAATAGTTGATCAACAATTCCGCTTTGATCCTCAACTAATAAATAATTTAGGCTCTCATATTCAAACTTTCCTTAATCCTCTTTGCACTTCACCACACCTCTCTTTTTTCTCCTTCCCATACTCACACCTTTACACATTCACTCCTTACACACACACTTTCTGCTTCAAGGAGTCTTAAATATATATGCAAATATATCTCATTCATCAATTAGTTTGGCCTAATTAAATGAAAACAAACCAAAAAAAATACTCTTTTTGGCACCACATAAGATTTAAAACATTTTTATCATATTGCATCATATCAAGTCAACGTAGGTATATAGAAAACATCTACAAAGTATATTTAATCTTCTTAATGCATGTCATATGTTAGGTTGGCCAAGACTAGGACCTAAATACCAAAACTCCAAACCAACATACACTTCTCAAAGAAAAAAGCTTCCAAATATGATATTACTCCAGTTTCTCATCAAATTGACATAAGAGAGACTACCATTAGAACTAAAACAATAGAATGTTCTTCTAAAGAAAATGCAAAGTCTCTGACAATGATATGTTGAGCAATGAAACAATTGTAGTGTACAAAGTTAAAATCTATCAATGATAAATTTTTTCTCTCGAAACCAAAATTCGCAAGATCCTAGATATAGCTGTCTTAATGAGTCATAATAACATGGTTAAGATATCATAGTCATACCTTTTCTTACAATTAATTTTGGACTCAAAAACTAATGCATTAATTTATCAATAAAGAAGACTTTTAGTAGAGATTAGCTTCTAGTATACCAAATAAGCTTCCCATACTCTTGTCTCAACATTGACATCAATGACAACATTGAAACAACCAACTCAATCTATATACACTTCATGCTCATGTTGCAAGACTCCATATTTCTAACAATCTCCCCCTTTGGCATCAATGGAAGAATGTATGTCAAAAAAAAAATTGATATAAGGCAACTAAATACTCCCCTTTTCAAAAACTATTCTTCTAAAAATAAAAGTCTTTTGTCTATATATCTCTCTATTTCTCTATCTCTCCCCCTTTGAAATCAGTGGAAAAGGATGTATAGGGGTCTAGTATATGTATATGAATTAAAAAAATGATGTGTACAAAAAGGAATGTATTAACATGAAGAAGAGGAACCTTTGATGTTCTTCAGGGTATCCTTTCATGAAGCTTTTCCTTCTTCCCATGCTTATTTTACACTTACAAGAGTCTTTCATAGTATTTCAAGCTTAGTCAAAGACTCTATAGCATAGTATTTCAAGCCTAGTCAAAGACTCTATACTGTCTTCCAAAGTATTGGTACTAAGACTAACTTCTAATAGATTACCAATACTATCAAGAGCACTAGATACAAGAATATGCATGCATTTTACAATATCTTTGAGTGACATAAATTGCATAATTACTTATGTTCTTTGATCCTATAGGGAAATGAATTTGTCTTGAAGCTTCACAATGTAGGACCATCTCTTATTGTCTCTATCATCTACCAAGCTATACATATATGCTTGAGTACTCATCTGATTTTCACTCTTCCTTATCTCATCTCTTATATTTAGTGTATTTTTAGGCCAATTTAAGTAGAAAGAAAGTAGTTCCTAAGCTTCTTTTTCATAAACCTATACACCCTTCAATTTCTTCACCACTATGTGATATGCATCTACACATTTCTTCTTGATATCTTCTAAATTTTCTTTTGTAAACCTAATTCCAGTTTACATTTCTAGTTTGGAGATATATGCTTTCAAAATTATTTCATCATGCTTCTAATATTTTCCATAATTGATGGGTATGTGCAGGATCATCATGGAAAAAATAGGCCCATAAGTGGCAAAAAATTTAGAAAAATCAAAGTTAGGAAAGTTGATGTAAACATTTGAATAAGTTATCTATATTATTTCAAAAATATGTAAGAAAAGAATCTGTAGAAAATTGAATCTAGTTTCTAAACTACTAGGTTTGTTTAAAAATAAAAATCTATTTGGTGAAAAATTTGAAATTTCAATGCAAGAGTACTTAAATTTCAAAGTGGAAAAATAAGAAGTAGGTAAGCGTTTATCCCCTGGACTAATCAACTACAATAAATGATAATATTTTTTATAATATTTTAGATATGCTATAGAGGACTCATGCCCTGATGTGATTCATATTTTTTATAATTTTTTTCAAGTAAAATAATTAATTATTAATTTTTGTCAATTTTGCATGAAAACGTACAAACGACTAATTAACTTGGTAAAAAATCCATGAAATTCAATTTTTATTTTTTTAATCCTATAGTATACGAAGCATAGAATGTGACACATTTTTTTGATTCAAAAAATGTGATACCATTTGAAAGTTATAGATGCTTTTCAATTAGCCAATCAATCAGGACTTTAGTCGTAATTCAAATAGAAAATGAATAATAATTACTTATTAAATTAAAAGTAAAGCATAATTTATATTGGTGGAAAGCTAAGAATCTCCTTTAAAAACCCTTTTTGTTTCATCAATTTTGGGTAAAAAAAATGATCAGCCACATACCCATCATATTGCCACTTTTTGGCCCATCATGATCTTGCACATACCCTGATATAGATAAATTGAATTTAGCACTAGGGATTACCTTCTATAGTTCTTTTAAAGCTCCTTGAATGTTTAATATTTCATGCTCATGTTGACCTCTCTCTGATTTAGTTTCTTTTGTGACTTCTTGTTTGATAACAACACCTTTTCTCTTCTTTCCTATTCCAATTACACTGTTGGAGGCTTCAGACATAGAAATTTCTTCTTCATTTGGATTGTTAGGGCTCTCTAAAAGTTATTTTTCATAATGATTGATCTTAGCCTCAGTCACTTCATAATCCATTTTAGATATCAATGCAAGTTTGGATTCAATTGCTTCTATATAAAATAAATCTATAGAAACTAGGAAATTAATATTTTTGGAGTACTTCTCAGTCACACATTCGAGAATCCTTATTCTTTTGTTCATCCTTATCTAAAATGTTCTAAAGAATGAAACAAGAGTAGTCTCTTGAGCATTTGAACCACCAATATTTATCATGAAAATTCTAATCTGTTGAGCAATAGGTTTTGCATTTGTCCATTTTATCTTACAAATTCCCAGTAACTCTTTCATGGAGTAAAAGAGTAATCATACAATCAAAGTTCCATACCGGAATGTATTTTTCTTGCTCTTCTTCATTTCCTTCAAGTTCTTCAATATATGAATTCAAAGTAGCTCACATAGGTCATTAGCCATACCACTCCTAACCATATTAATAGTAGTGTAAACAATAGGACTAGAGACTGTGTGGCCATTGCTTGGTAAGAAAACTTCGTGACCAATAACCATCACAACATACCTAATGATTGGATCTTTAATTGCTCTTAAAGCAAGTTCTTTTTCCTTCGAGGGTCATACCAAATACTCATACAAGGGCTACTAAATGCAATGTAAACACAAATGCAATATAAGATAAGAACAATGAAATCCTTGTAACAAAAATTATGGAAAATGAAACAAAAAGATAACAACAACAACAAAAAACTTAGAAACAATATTTTGAATGCCAGAAAATGCAATGCAGAATATGCACAAGGACTGATTCGCCCAAGGTGGAAAATGAGTTCTAGTAATGATTTTTTAGAATTTTTTTAGAAAGTTTTAATTGAATTTTATGCTTTTTATGTTTTATGATATGTATCTAAGATGCAAATAAAAAAATTGAATGATTTTCAATGAAATTGAATGCAAAAATGCAAGCTATATGATCTTTCACTAATGCAAAATTTAAAATCCTAAAATACAAGTTAAGTAATAAAAATCTTAACGGAATGTTAATGCAAGTCAAATCTAGGATGAAAATGCACTCCAAATTAGAATTTAAAATTTCTAAATACAGGTTCACCAAAATGAAATGATGTTTTATTTGTGATGGATGCTAACACATGCTTTAGGATAGAGCACACCCACAAATCCAATTTCATTCAAGGGTAACCCTAAATATCTGAATACCAGAAAGAAATAAATCTTGTAATAGGGTTATCCTAGGGGATGAATATGATATAATGAGGGGTTCATCACCAAGTATAGACTTGGAAAAGACAATGATATGAAAGATGGAATGAAAAACCCTAATTGAATGCAAACTAACTCTAAATGACCTAGAAAGATGAATGAAATGAAACAAAAAACCATAAAATAGAAAGTGTGTGCTTGGGAATCAAGAGATGGCTAAGTGGAGGTCTAAATCATTGGAAAATCTATTGTCAACGTTGATTGGGACTCATTCACCAAGAAGGGTTAATTAGTCTTGTTTCTAGGAAGTTGTGCAAGGATAGGTTTCTGCAAAAGGGTATCTAGATCTGCAAAATCCTAAAAATATACTAGAACTGGGACTCATTCACCAAAAGTGGTAAATTAGTCTAGTTAGGATTTTATACAACTTCAAAATTTTATCTTTCTCTTTTCTCTTTTCTCTATTCTTCCTGACTAATTTTTGGATCTGAATATCTGATTTGCAACCTATAGGAGAGAGGTATCCAAAAACCTTGATGGCTCACTCAAGATTATTCCCTTGAGATTCCAATGCAAATATGATTGAAAAATTTCTAAGGGGAATGTTAAAATTTTCTAAGGGGAATGTCCTAGATGCAAATAAATGATAAAAGAGATTAACTATTGATGCAAAACTAACGAAATGCAAAGTGTTTGAAAACACGTTGTGATATGCAAAATGTCCTATAAATGAAAATAAATTGTAACAAAAGTAAATGAGATTAAAGAGGTAAACTTGGAAATTGGAAAGAAATGGAGAGGAGATAAAAAAATCCTATATAAATCACTATTGAATCCATCTTCCAGGACTCATACACCAAGTTGGGCAACTTAGTCTTGTTTTGGGGAAATTCTGTTGGAACAGGTTTTAGACAATTGAGTACTCAGAACTGCAAAATATTTTTTTTGTGCCTAGTAGTGGGACTCATATACCACTGATGGTGACTTGGTCTACTTCTAAATTTTTGGAAATTCAAAACTGCAATCTGTAGCTCCTAGTTTGCACTGCGGCTCTTGATAGCTTTTTGAATCCAAAACTACACAATCTAACTTATAGGTGTTCTCCAAGCTTCTTTAGGGATTTCACCCCTTTGAATGACTTTGAAAAATTGTTGACAACTTTTCACACCTTTCTCTTTGAAAAATCTATAGACAATGCCTATAAAACACATGCAAACAGGGGGAAAAGTGTTAAGGTTTAGTGAATATGGGTTTGCCTTGGTCAAACCCTGGTTTGGTAATTAGACCCTTGAAAATGAAATGAAATGAAAAGAGAATGATGAATTAACAACATGTAATGCTACAACTCACCAAACTCTTGAAGTAGAAATATAAAGATATGTCAGTAGAAGCTCCAGTGGATGTAGACTTGAAGATGCTTGAGATGCCTAAAATGATTGATAATTGATGGAATGCTTGAGTGAATGAATGGGTGTAAAGTGAGAGGTAAAACCCAATATTTATACATTATTATGCAAATTTTCCAAAAAAATACCACATCACAGGCTAACCTCAAGTCTTAGAGAATAATATTTCACAAGAATTTTAAAATAATTTTGATTTTTATGCCAAATGGGGCTCATTCGCTCCTAGTGGTGAATGGATCCCACTTAGGAATTTTAAGTGGGTGTTAGAAATTAAGATGTATTAAATGATGTTTAACAGGTTATTCTCAAAAATACACTTAAGGCCTATAAGTGTACAATAGGGCCAATTAATCATAAGAAATGGTCAAATTATTGATGACAAGCCTATAAAAGCATGAAATTTTGTTACAACACTTTACAACACTTTGAAATAAGGCTTGATAAGTGATAAAAAGAGGTTATTTAAGTGAAATATATTAATAAAATCTTGGAAAAGTGTGAAAATGTGTTACAAAAATTCACAACACTTTTGCAAAGCATCATAAATTTCTTATTAATTCACAAGGGCCAAAGACCTAATGTGAATGCGTTGACCACATTACAACATTAAATCAAGGAAAAACTAGGCCAACATCCATAAGAAATACCCAAATGAGCATGAAAATGTTCAAAGATACAATTTTCTACACTACATTTATCCTCCACTTTAGTGAGAGGATGAATTTACTTCAAACTCACACTAATGTAGCCAAACATGCACATGAAGAGGGATCCAAATGCACCCATGCTGGCATGATGATACAACAACAATCAAGAGGGATGATCAAGCTCCCGAGATCAAGATCCCATGGAAAACCAATCATAAGCACAAGGGAACACACATGAAGATGATGTAAAGAATGAAAGGGAGAAAAGGGAAAAAATAAAAGAAAAGAGAGAATCAGATCATGCTTCAACCATTTGTCCATCCCATTGTGGATCATATCTAGGTTGTTTGTCCAAAAAATACATACTCTGAGGTAACGAAACTCATGGTTGTCTGTTGGGTGAGAAGGCCTAAAAGGGTGAGAAACATACACTCATGGCTGGTATTCACTCATACACACACACATGGCTATGGGGATATTCATTCCTCAAAATGGGATTCCCACTCAACCATACCAAAGTTATACCTCCTGATAACTTTAAAAAGGAACCACAAAAGAAAATGATTTTTCAAGATTCACGTGACAAGAAAAAATTTGTATGATTGGAACTCATGAACAAACGTGATGGAACCATAGGCATGTAAGCCATGCTATGCAAGGTGGTGATATACCAAATGCAAAGAATGTTCAAAGGAATCTTGTTTAGTTCATGTGAGGTCTTTAACTTAAGGATCATTGTGTCTAATGTCTCCAAGAGAGGACCAATCAAAGAATAGAAGATTTGCAACTTAGGGGATGTAGTGTGTCACATCAAGCCACCAAGAGGAATGTAATATGCTAAGATAGATCATGCTCCTGAAGGATGTAACTATGGGAAATTATCCTAGGGTTAGCAAATCAAATGCATAAACATAAAAACCCAAAGTAATAATGAAGTGCAAAGGAGAAACATGAAAACAAAATGAAAGATCTCACCAAATGTCTTCAATCTTCATGGCTGACCTCCATTACACCTTCTCAACTGCTGCAAATGTGATGTTTCCCTTATATTTATGATGATCAAGCTAATGACAATGATAATCCCTAAGAAAATGTTGAAGGATTTGAGATGACAATATGCAAATACTATGCTAATATGTAGCTAGTAAGCATGAAACTATGTATAAATTATGCAAATGTGCCTATGAAAAGATGGCAATAATGGCAATATTGCAAGATGATATGAGATTTCCTAAAACAAGAGTGCAAGAGACTTAGATAGCATGAGGTGAAAAAATGAGACCAAAATTGCCATTTTATAGAAAATGCAATTTTGAGTGAATGGCTAAGATTGAAGATTGACAAGTGCCCTAGAATCAATCGACAAGATTCAATTTGACAACCCACAATTAGGGTTAGGGCAACATTAGGTAAAATTCAAAATGAATGGACAAGATTGATTTTTAGAAAATCAAATCAAGGGTGGACAATGCATGTGACAAGAGATAAGATTGGCACAAAAAAAGAGGTGGCTAGAAACTCAAATAATAAATGAAAATTATTTGATTTTTGAGGAAAAAGACTATTTTGAATTAAAAATCAATTTAATTAAAAAAGGTGGGGACTACATGACAGTAAATAATTAATTCAAATTATTTACTAAAAGAGGAAAATGTCAAATTAAATAATTAAAGATAATTATTTAATTAGAAAGGGTGACCAATAATTAAATAAAAATAATCTATTTAATTATGAGAAGACCTTTAAGATTAGTGACAGATTAAATAAATAAAATTTATTTATTCAATAATCAGGAAGACATAAATGGGCAAAGATAATTAAATAAATTAATAAATTTATTTAATTATAAGAAGACTTTAGACAATTAGCGACGTATTAAATTAAATTAATCTATTTAATAATCAGGAGGAATAAAAAGGACATGAATTAATTAAATAATTATGAATTATTTAATTAATAGAAAGTGGACCAAGGACATAATTAAAGTGTCTCAATTATGTTAGGAAGAAAAAGATGGAAAAATAGAGCTTGCAGGCCTAGGTCATTTTTATGTGTCTACATTTTTCCCCTCTTTTTCATAATGCATCATATCGTATTGTGGAAAAGAAAATAAGTCAAGGTCATGCCCCAATGAAGGTACACAATATCTATGCCCCTTTGGGAGAATTTTCAAATTTTGGGTCAGCGACAAAAAAATTTGGAAAGTGTCTTGATAAGTCAATTTAGTGGCCATAAAGACAATGGCGCAGACAATTTGTGATTTCAAGAGCTTTAAGGCAGAAAAATGAGTGGTCAAAGTCAATCAAAGGAGCCTCCAGCAATAAAAGGTTTAACAAATGCTATTTTGACTTTATAAATAGGTTGACAATGGGGTAAACGTCAATTCATTTTCACTATTTACCTTATTAATTGTGAGAGCTCAGAGTGAGGAATACTTCAACAACATGGTGATTCCAGTGATCGGGGAGAGCTTTTTAGAAATGTAAAAATATCTAAAAAATTCGACAATTTGCTCTCAAAATTGATTTTTCATGAAAAATAACAAAAAAATTATAAAAAATAAAAAACAGCTCCAAAAAAGTTCTAATTTTTGGACTATAATCTCTTGACATTATTGCCAACTTGTAGAAAAAAAATTATGAAAAGATCTGCAGCCATTTGAAAGTTATGGTTGAATCTTTGAGAACTAGGGTTTTGTCCCAAAATGATTCAAAACCTACAACAAAAAGAATCCAACTCCAAAATTTCTCAAAATTTCTCAAAATATGTCAGGTTTCTCCAATGTAATTAGGGAAAAAATATTATAGTTAATGCAATAAAGAATATAAATCAAACCCTAATAAATAATGAAGCACAAATGAGCATAAAGACATAAAGCATAAAACAATATTACCAAATCCTCATGCTACCATTGATTCACCTCCATTGCTCTTCTCCATTTTTCTTGAATATGATAATTGCCCTCAAATTTAAATGTGCAATAATAAGCCTATGACAAGTGACTATCAAAATATTAAAGATTATTGTCTCACACTAGCATCATGTACTTGCATAATATGTGTGGATGAATGATTCAAGAATGATTTTGACAGCATAAGAATACTTGAAGAATCAACCCCCAAATGGCTTATGAGAGAGTTTATTTATAGACAATTCTTGATTTGGATGGATGGTTGAGATTAGATGCCAATAAGATGTCTTAATCAATGGACAAGATTGAAATTTGTAGTATGGACTATGGTTAGGTCAAAATTAGGGCAATGAAAAGAAATGAATGGCTAAGATTGAATTATAAAATAATTCAATGAAGGGCTGAAATTAAATGAGATGTCAAGAGATAAGATTTAATGTGGAAGATAAGATTGCAACGGACAAAGAGGTGAGAGGAGAAATTAAATAATAAAAATTATTTAATCTAGATGGTTGGAATGAATAATTAAATAATAAATATATTATTTAATTATAGAGGAATGTGACAAAGGGAATCATTTTGAATTAAATAATGATTTAATTCAAAATTCAAAACAGTGGACCAAATTAAATAGATAAAATTTATTTAATTAATCAAGAAGAAATAAAGATATAAATGAATTAATTAAATAATTAAAATTATTGAATTAATAGAAGAGTTATGACTTTAGAAAATAATTAAATAATTAAAAATTATTTAATTTTGAAGAATGAAAGGGGAAATAATGAAGAATCTAAGAGTTGCAAGCCTAAGACAAGTTTTAGTGTCTATAAAGGACATCATACCCAATGTCATCCACAAAGCAACAAAACACATCCTATGAAGTAAGAAGGTTGCACTAAGAACCAAGAAAAAGAATAATGCAAAAGAATAATGCCAATGTATGCCCCCACTTTAAAGGAATTTCTACACACAGTACTATGAGCAATTACTTTAAAGTAGCAAATGAACCATGCAAAGAGAAAGAAGACATGAGAGCCAACTTGGAAATCCCTATGCCAAATCATATGTTTCTAAGGCTACATCATGTGAAGGAAAGGAAAGAGAAAAGAAACGGGTTTCCCTTTGCTACAATGTTTAGTAGAGAGTGTGGAACTGTCATCATCCCCCAAATACATAGAACTAGAAGAATGACACAAAGAAAGTGAAAATAGTGAAAAAGAAAGAACTGTATGGGTCAACATGGAAGAGACATA
>VDFB02033927.1:0-20848 GCA_007258455.2 Sequoia sempervirens | reverse complement strand
AGATTTGGCTATCTAACAAAGTTCCCACCTGACTCAGCACCACCACCCATGACACTAGGCTCTTCGAATCTCGGTCGTTGTTGTGCATGATGAACAAAAGCATCATATAGAGGCTGGTTGTGAGTATCTCTCTGTAATAACTAATCCTAATTAGCATGAATACTATCTCGCTTTGTCCTCAGACTATCCCTCTCTGTGGTGATAGCCTATAACTATGTATCAGCAATGAGACAACACCCATTCTCTGTGTCTCTCTCAACTCTAAAACTATCTCTCTTTGCTGTCATAGTGACAAGCTATTCCTTTGTGGCCTGTCGTCACCCTATCTCTGCAACCAACTGAGCACCTCCATCCCTAGGTGGTGGAGGGGGAATTGGAACCTGAAACTGAGGCATATGATCACCCTGACCACCCTGTGCCCCATCCTATCGGGCCTGACCAAGTGACTCAGCTAGAATATCAAGACATTGTCTCTCTTCGTGCTGGCCTATAATACCTACCCTACCAACTATGAGATCACCACTAGGATATGTGAATCTCAATGGAACACGTTGTGCCCACCATTGATCAAAATCGAGAGTGGTACCTGGATTTGCTAAACCCATTGGCCAATCCCATCCGACTAGGGAAAGCACTCTGAATGCAGCAATAGAAACATTTCTACCAACTGGATGACCCCATACACAAACCTCTCTAGTGGTCTAATCAAATTGAGCCTCATATGCATTAGGAAACTAGTCTTGTCTCTCTCCAAACTACCTGCATACTCTGTCGGGTAAATATTGCTCTAGAAGAGAGTGAGAGAGACCAATAAACCATCTAGTTTGCTGACACTATACTAGCTGCTCTTGATCCTTGGGCCATGCATCACAATCCATATAAGGCCTCCAAACAAAACCTGGCATGTCATCGAAGATATGGTGCCAGTATGAAAGATCCCTAGGCAGGGTATAATGTAGAAAATCTCCATAACAATATGAGTACAAATCACCATTAGTACAATCCTATATACCATTAGGTCACGTCACTGTAATGTGCTCCTAGGACCATACATGTAAAAGAGAGACACCTGTAGAAATGGATTTCCCACCCTGATATGCATCCTCATGCATATCTCTATATAGGTGGGTGAGAAGACATGAACCCCATGCATATCTAGCCCCATGCTCAAACATCTCCTTGTTACATATACCCAATCCAATAGTGAACTAATAGAATCTCCTATTAGGAATAACCAGCCCTGAAATCAAACTACAAAGAATAAGGGAAGTAGGGTCAACACTGCCAAAAAACTCTAATAAATTTATCTCAAATTGTCGAACCTCCAAGTGTCTGACACCAAGCACATGTTGCATAATGCGGGTACCCCGTCGAATGGAGTATGTAATGAGCTCACCATGGATAGGTATGTGGAGAATCCTCCACACATCCTTGAGGGTAATGGTGGCCTCCCCTAAAGGTAAATAGAAGGAGGAAGTCTCTGAATGCCACTTCTCCACGAGCACGGTCATCATCGTAGTGTGACATTAGATGGGAGGCATGTAACAAATGTGACATAGCTTGACTGCATCTAGAAAGTCTTGCACTAAGACATCAAAATTGATAATCAAATCAAATAAATCCCGGGGTCATCGCTCCCTCCACTACAGTGGTTTAAGGACAACTTGCAATCCTTCAAGCCATGATGTCAGGGATTCACTCTGAACGCGCAAAACAAAATGAAAATGATGAAGAAAATAACTTAGGATCCTAAAAAGTCAAAAGCGAAAAGATTGAAGCAAAAGCAATCAAGTCTTTGAAAAAAAGTAAAGACAAAATGAAAATGAGAGGAGCTTTTTGTAAAAGCGAGGAGAACGATCAAGAGCGCTACGATAAAAAACAATTTAAACATTTTGCAAAAATGCAAAAGTATCACAAAGGCGAGAAAATAGGAACAAAGCGATCAAAAGCAAAAAAATAGGTCAAGAGTGAAATTCAAAGATGAAAAACCAAGTCAAAGGTGCAAAAGCAAGACAAGTACAAAAATTCAAAGCAAAAGTGTCAATTTCAAACTGGAAAGTTCGCTAAAACTGATGTAATAGAGCTAAAACCCTAAAAAGCTCACTTTTGACTAGTTTGACTTTATGCACAGATTATGAAAACATGGAAAAACAAAAATGAGAATTGAGAGGGTACATACCGGGGCATTAATGCCCGCAGGTCATCTAAACTCTCGAATTGCGTTTTTGCGATGTGGGGCTCCCCGAATCAACACCATAGCTCCTTGACAACTGACAAAATGAGAAATCTAGAGACAAGAATTCACCATAGGCTCAAAGTGCAAAATAGGACGAACCCGACCTGACCCTGACTGACTAATTAGGACTTGATTAGCTGAATTCCAGATCCATATTCCACACCAACTAGGACTGATTCGATTGTTTAGTTGACCGCCAAGGCAATACAAGCATATTTTTTCAAAATCTTGATCTACATCTAATCTTTGAAACAAAGCCACAATTCTACTTTGTATCAAAGAGAGGGGGTGGGCCATAATAGTGGGTTTACAATTCCTCGAGAGGAACGAATTTTAAATAAATCACATATTATTAGAAAATATAATGATTCTAATCCTTAAAGTCTACTTAAGATTCTAATGAAGAGTGTTTGATCAAATTTAGACGTTCCCTGGATAGAACCCTATAGTTTAAAACCATACCTATAAATGCTGCCTCATTTACACCTATCAAAATACGATAAAAAATCACTTTTGATTTAAATTTTGGGGATCAAATGAATTCATTTAAAAATTTATTTTCAAATGACAGTAGTATCTCTAACAAGCTATCCAAATGAATATAATTTTAATATGTTTTTATTTTGTTATGTATTTGTTTTTTAAGCTTTATTAAACATAGGTTTTTCATCGAAAATGAATTTCTTTGTTCTTCACATGCGGAAAATAAGAAGATTATAAAAAAAAATTGAAAAATATGAGTGCACCAGATATTAAAGTCCTTGATCCAACAAAAAAAAAATAAAAAAATTTTGACATATACAAAAAAAGTTACGCGTTATACAGTCGCGTTGTGTCTAAATTGTAATTCGTTTGACTTTGAAACTTGATTGAGAAAAAAAAAATATTCAATAAAAAATTATCTAACCAAGTGGAAGCATCTAGATATCAAAGTTACAAATCTAAATTTGAAAGAATTCAGGAATTTTATCCTTCAAGGAAAGCTATACGTAAAAGCCACTTTTAAAAAAGTTGTTTCTGAAAAAATCGATTTTGTGGGAGATGGGAAAAAGAAGTGCACTTGGATTCAAAAATTTTGAAAATATTTTGTGTTCATATGTAAATTTGATGAGACTCTAGTTTGCACCATCTTCAAATTCCTCACAGTTTAGCCGCTATAGGTGCCCGAATGTGAAGATTTAGTTAAAAATAATAATTTTAGTGTCCAGTTTGGCCAAAAATTGTAAACCACTATTATGGGATCACCCGACTCGGGAAAATGTAGATGTGTAAAATTGACCTAACACTTATCGCACACCTTAAATGACATTCTCACATCATCGACATCATTATCATTGAATATCATTACATTTCACATCAATTACATCAAAACCCTAAATTCCTCTATTAATTAGATAAAACAACATTATTTAATTAATTCACTTTTTCATCATTTTTGACTAATTAAATAAATTCTATTTATTTAATAAAGTCCTAAAACACTATTTTTGCTATTAATTGAATAATACAACATTATTTAATTAATTCACTTTTCATCAAATTGACTAATTAAATAAATTATATTTATTTAATAAAGTCCTAATCTCATTTTATTTCATCTTGATTAGGTAAATAACATCAATTATTTAATTACATTGCTAAATCACTTTATTCCCTTAAGTCAATTGAATTATTAAATCATAATAATTTAATTAGACCACTTCCCTTCCAAATCTAAATAATTTGAATAAACTATACAAAACATCATCAAAAATTAAATCAAACTAATGCAACTTTGTTTGCAAAGTTCAAAATTGATTTGCAGGTTGAACTTCAAAATGAATGAATTAATTAAATCAATTAATTAATCATTCTCAACCACTTTCTTGATTGAGTAAATTATGATCCCCTGATTTTTCAATCTATTCCTGACTGATCAGTCTATTTCCTAACAGATCGATCTATTCTTTAATCCCATCGATTGCTCTGTTCTAATTCTTGACTGATCAATCTATATTCGTGACTGATCAATCTATCTCTCAATCCCATAGATCATTCAATCTATTTCTTCAATTAAACCAATCATGTAATCTATTTTGCATAGATTATTCATGTCTAAATCCTCTCAATAACCTTCAACCATTGATCTTGATTCAACATTGTTTAATCCTGATCGTCCATTTTAAATCACAAACTCTATATAAAAAACCTTTTTCCTCACAAAAAAGGATCGAAGAATCAACATACCTTATGTAATGAAGTAATGCCAAATCACCATTGACAAAGCTTCAACCAACATCTTTGATCAAACACATGTATCGTTCTTCAAAGCTCTTGCACACAACAATGGAGGCTTCGCAGTGATATGAAAAACCCAACATCTTGTGAATACACTCTGACACAGGATGGTAACACTATTCTTTTTATGAATTCTTCTATGCTTTTATCTTTTGATCTTGTTTCTTGAATTCAATAATAGTTTCATTTTGTGAGCGAAGGAATAGATCTAAATTAGTGTTTTTTATTTAGATTAGCTTCTATTTCATTTGCATTTGTCTTGTTTACACTCTATGATTTTCCCCCTCACACACTTACATACTAGTTCAATGAAATCATATTATGATGTTACTCATGCCTTTGTATCCCATTTTTAGTATAATTGGGAACCTAAAGTCTCTCATATACACTTGGTACAATGCAAACAAGGTGTTAATGAGTTTGTTTATGGATTTTTTTTCTTATTTGATGGAATTTCTATCTTCTAGATGACCTTATTATGAGAACTTACAATTGCATATCTAATAGGCTTTGATTTTTCACTAGATTATTTCTCTTTCTAAATTAGTTTCTCCTACCATTGAGTTTGATCAAATTCTTCTAGACCATCCTCACCTCAACTATGATGAACCCTCTACTACACCTCCACACATAGACACTATTGTTAATTTTTTCCACTTACCAAACCTTATTTTGATCAATCTAAATCTAAACTAGTATTTTATACACCTCTTACTAACCCTCCTGAGTAGGCCTTACCAATTCTCCTAAAATCCAAGCTTATAAGCCTATCACTTACCCAATTCATCCATCCTCCTAAGCATGGTACCCCATCCCTTCTTTCATGTGAATACCATATGATATTTGGAACTCTATTTATGAGGGTGCTATCACTCTCTCTTATGATTCAACTGTAGCATCTCCCCTCAATGAAACTACACCATTGGTAGATGAGATCAAGAACACTATTTTTGTCTATAAATCCCCTTCCCTTAGTGAGTTTGTAGTTGTTATTGTAGCTAATACACTTATCCCTTAGATCCTAATGAAACTTAGTTGTAAATTATTTCCAATATTCCTCCTAAATTCTATATTCACTTGTACTACACATATACCTTTGAATGTCTATATTCTTTTAATTTTCTTTGTGAAGTGTACTTGGCTAAGTTAACATATCACTTCACCTCTATAATTGGTTAAATCTATTTATACATTTATTCTCTTGGTTATGTTGGTACCTATCATGTGTAACATAAATTTCTCTCTTATTTTGTTTCCATTTAGATTGGTGGGGTAAATGTTCTAAGTTGTGTCCCACTTTTATAAAGGAAATGATCAAATATTGATCTATTTTTTAAACTTGAATCAATAGAATGTGACATATATATATTTTGAATTTTGAAATGATGTAGACTAATAAAATGTACATTTTTTAGTTTATTTTATGTTTATATTTATTTTTAAATAAAATAACTATTTAAAAGTAGTTTTTTATAAAACTGACCCTATAATTTAGTTGTTGATAAAATATTAAAAAACAAGGTTAAGTGGGATGCAACCTCTTAAATATAGTAAATTTTATTTTATTTTTCATTTTTTATTGTATTAATAAATCAAAAATTTAGTGCATGGATTAATTTTCTCACATTTTGATAAATATATATTTTTAAATAATATTGAAAGTTGAGTATACTAAAAACGTATCTATTTTAATGGTATGCAATTTTTTTCCCTTTTTTTTCAAAATAGAAAATGTTGTTTTCCCAAAACACACACTCTAATCTCTCTTTGATTCATGAACTACCCATCAAGGTCAAAAGATTAAAAAAACAGGGATTGAACTAAATGTAAGCTCCTAATCAAGTATCCCCTTTCCCTCTAGCTTATATTGCCAATATTTAGAGGATCTTGAATGCACAAAGATTTTATATTTCTCTTTTTACCATCTACTATTTTAGTCCTTCATTTAAATTTGTTAGTTTAGAGGGATTCTTGTACTTTTGCACATTTTTGGTATACCTAAAGGTCACCTTTTACTATTTTTTATGTGTTGTGTGTAGAGTTGTATGTAATTCTTTAATTTTATAATTTTATAGTTTTTTTATCAAATTTTGATGATAATAAACATATTGGACTCTAGCACACAAGCTAGATAATACTATGCTTTTTTTATTTTTTATTTTTTATGATAGTGCATCACACTCACATCTTAGCCATGAGCTTCCTGAGTCCTCTTATAGGTTCTTTATTATTTCAACATTCCAATTCTATAATTAGTTATTTTTTTATGTTTATATATCTTATAGCAACTTCCCTTATTTCTATAATCTACCTTATTTAATGTAATATAGGAATTTAACATAGTATTTAATTTTTATATTATAAGTTTATTGCATATTTTATATTTAGGGACATGAAAATTAATTACTCCATGTAAAAGTAAGCATTACTTTGTTCATCATATATTTCTTGAAAATAATTATTTAGACATAAAATTATAACTTTGAGCATGTAGTGCTGTAATTTTGAGCTAATTCAAATCTCTTTAATTCTTATTTGACATACATAATGATTGATAAAATAAGTTTGGTACTCTCTTTTCCATTTTATAGTTTCTGGTATAGCTAGTTCAACTATCTTATCATTTGTATCAATAGGTGGGTGCAAGGTAGTTTGGCATATACATAGAATATTGGTGCTAGGAGGATATTGTGTTGGAGAATTTCATTAGCACACTAGTTACTTAATGAAAATAATATCAATATATTTTTATTTGTCAAATAAGTAACTATAGATGTTATGGTTATATCTAATATAGAGTGTTGTAGAACTATTACAAGATAAAATTTTGATTGAATAAGAGGTTCTTGTATTAGAGGTTCTCCTATTAGTCCATGTGCTAGGTCAAGTTGGGTTTAAATAAATAACTAAGCATTAAAGAAGTCTACTTGGGTTGTTGGTAGGAAATTATTACAAAAGAAGTTGACAGTGAATTTCTTGCATATCTTGATGTACCATTTAATTGTGGGACCTATTTATTTGAGTGAAGGATGTGCGACAAAGGGATCTATTTAGAGAGATGCTTCATAAAGGGGCCTATTTCTAATGTCACGAAGGATCTAGTGCTACATAAACCATGCCTGAGCTTATGCATTTTTGCATTGATTTAAAATTTGAATTTAATTGTTACAACCATGTGGTGGAGAAACATTATGGTTTTTAGCTATAGCCTATTAAAGAAAAACTAGTAATCATTGTAAGGAGTTGGAAACCAAATTCACTTAAAGCATTTTTTTCAAACTTCATTATTTCCTTTATTGTGTTGGTTTTCAAACATGAGCAATGCTATTTTGATTTCATTTTTGTAATTTAACATAGAATTTTGTGAATTCTACCAAGAGTTTCATGATATATCTTTCTAATAGGAGGTTGTAAGAATTTATGTATTCAATTTATGCATGATTATGGTGGTTGCATTCATTTTTCTTCATGGTTAAGTTATCCTTAGACATCTATACAATCTTGTGTTCCTGATCATGTTACTATTCAAGCAAGATTAGTTTAATATAAGTCTCCTCTTCAATCGAATTAGATTTGACATGTACATAGAATAGACTCATTTCTTTTCTCCCTCAATCTTTTATCTTTTTGTATTCTTAATAAATTAGTTAGATTTAAGACTGGATTTAGTGCTAGATCACTTGGACTAGACTTTTTCTTGTGATCTATGCATACAAGATTATTTTGATTTTAATATAAATGCAAAATAGGAAACATTTTGAAATATATTTGAAACAATTTGTTTAATTATAGTTGTGGTTTTTTGGTTAAATTGAAATTGCTCATCTTAATTTTCTTGTTCGTTAAATTGGAATTGCTCATCTTAATTTCCACCTATAACCTCTTGATGGAGTCAACATTTATATTTATCTATAAATTATCTTACATAACTAATATGTACTAGTATAAGTTTTGGAAAGATAGCAAATTCCTACCCTATCAAAATTGGTGTGTCAAAAGACCTATCAAAAAACAACACTATATTTATTCATACCCCATTAAAAAAATTCATGGCCTCTATATATTTAATTAAACTAAATTTAAATATATTTTATATGGGTTGACTCTATCTGCCTTAAAAAAACCCGTAATATATTTTTGGTGATTAAAATATTTTACCTAGCATAGTCTTTGGAATTTGTTTATCTTTTACTGACATCCCATACATTTACTTTTTTCGGGCAAAGATTAATATCAAAGCCAAAGTTCTTTATTTAAAACCATATTCCTGTGGTTTCAGATCTTTTTCTTTCACGAAAACCAAGCCTTAGATGCGGCTCCGGTATATTTATGGCCGAGGCCACGAACTCTTTCATAACATGTGGGCTCCACCACCTGAGGTCACCTATGAATGACAAGCAAGCTGTTTCCCATCTAATAGGTATACGTCCATCAACACCTTCAAACCAACGGCAGCACAGTATTTTACTCCTCCCATGTGTGGAAAGCTCTTTCATTGTTTATCATTATGATTATCTGTGCCATGCTGGAAGTAGCTTATGTTTTACTGGCGGGCCTCTCTACTTGGGCGAGCTCTTTCACCTATGCAGGTATTTCATGCTATCTCCACGCAGGCCTCCCTAAATTCTGCTCAGGCTGCTTACATTTCTTTTCTACGCCTTTGATTCTTTCTCATCCCAAGGTGCTGGTTTTCCCACGCCAAGTCATCAAATATAAATGTGGGCCTTTGAAATGCAAACAATAGGCCGCTAAAAACTTCTGAACAGGCCGTGGGTTTTAAGAAAACCCCAAGCCATGCTTTTGAACTGCTATCTGTGGGCATGATTGTAGCTGATGTGAGATTTGATACTAGTTGGTTTCTACATTTCCTTACATATAGTATTGGGGTATGGTTTGGAGTTATAGGAGGGGATATCTTTCTTGTGGTATTAATCCTTCCTTGTTCAAGTCAGATTTGGTTTTAGTTGAGCTTATTCTATGATATAGTTATGATAAGCATTTCTAGAATGGAGGTGAAGAAATTCAATGGAATATATTTTGAACTTTGGATGTTCAGAATGGAGGATATGCTTATCATGATAAGTGGGTTATTAATGATATTGCTAGTTTCGTTTGAGTCATCCTTACATTATTGTAGTTTGTCATGTGGTGATTTAGAGCTTATGTTTGGAATTATGTGACAAGTCCTTGATTGCATGGAGTTTGTGCCATTGATCATATGGTTACTTAGAGCTCCTAGACATCCTCCTAGCTTTTCTAGCTACATATACTTGATCAAAGAGTTGGTTATGTGACAAATGTTGTCCTAGAGTTGATCATATGGTGACTTAGATATCCTAGAAAATCCCTTGGTCCTTTTAGACACATGCACTTGCATGTTGTGGATTCATTGTGTTTTAGAGCTACATGTTACAAATTTATGATATCTTGTCATTTAAAATGTTAATTAGTTTGTCCTATAATTTGATAGTGTTTTGGATGTGTTAATAGATTCAAATTTGCATGCACACTTCTATCATATTTGAAATCTATGATTTTGTGTAGACTTATGGAACATCATTTTTCAAATCATAATTCTTGAAGGTTTTGTAGATGGTAACAATTTTGTATTTACATGTATGATTTTAACATTATTGGTTTTGCAAGTTTTTTATTTAAAATTTATGTGGATTTGTGGAAGATTATTTTTTAGATCATAATTCTCAAGGGTTGACAATATGGATATAGTTTCAAATTTGCTTGCATGCTTTTGAGCATGGTCATAGGGTTATTCATTAGTTGTTGGTTTTTATCATGTGGTTGTCTTATAGTTGTAAATTTTTAGCTTTTTAGATATGAGGATGTTTTAGATCTTATGCATGCCACACAAAGACTATGCATGATGTCTCATTTATATCATTACAAGTGGAGGTTTGATCTTCATGGTTTTTTCGATCTACATGTTCTGGTGGATCCAAGGTAAAATTATTTGAAGATTTATAAGTTTTATTGTTTAATCCCGTTATAATTTCTAATCTTTGACCATACTTACAATGTTAAATTTCTTGAAAATAGCATTTATAGACTATTATATTGTGGATGCCACATTTATATATCTACAACTTAATTTTTATAGATTATGCTTATAACTCATCCACCCATACAATTTAAATTAAATTAAGCAACTAATAACTTACATTTATAAGAATATCTTACGTTATTGCTATAATCAAGAATGAGCATCACACAAGTAGTACTTTTATCAACCAAACATTAATCAAAAGCATTAGCAAGTACCATCACTAGTGTTTCCAAATGTTTAAGAAGAATTTTTAAGGTAATCAAGAATGTAGATTCCACAGCCACAACAAATACACTTTCAACTTATCCCACCTCCTAGTACTAGTGCTCGATGTAAATAAGTTTGGCCCACCCAAAGATGTGATTCTAGGTCATTGGGATAGCGTTTAAACCATACATTGTTTGTCCAGCCTCAAAAAACCATGGTGCATCTTACAAATGTTATGTTGCAGTTCCGGAAGAATCAAAAGTACTAACAGTGCAAGAGAATTAGTGCTATGTATTCTCGTATTGCATGCGCAAAGAGTTGAGCATTGATTTTTTACTTGAACCAGATATTAGACCCGGTCATTAAAGGCCAAAGGTGAAATTGAATTTGTCATTGTCTGCTCAACTACCTATAAACACATGGTAGAGTGACAATCAATCAATAAAAAAGTGATAAGTAGGAGGTATTTTTCACATTGTGTCAAATTATGATGTGTCAAACTCATTGTCCCATATTTTATGAGTAGTTGTTCACAAGAACCTATCTCTCATGTCAATGTACGGTCCCTTTAACATCCATTTCATCTAGGTGATGCTCACCCATCCTAGTACTACTCCAATTCAAACGTGTTGAGTTTTCTCCAAGATTAAGCCCACTTTGCTTACAACCCCATTTGCAAAACCTTCGACAAACATACAAAAGTTTCTTCAGATGAAATGACTTTGAATCGAAAGATGTATTTGTTCAGAAACTCAACTTAAGAGCTTGGTCATATAAATTTATAACAATACTGGTCAGTTGTTGGAACATTTGTTTCTGCATTAGAAGATTATCACCCAGCCTTCACTATTTATGTTCCACTTAGACATTGACATCAGATTTAAACCCAAAAAGCTGTGGCCTATCCTTTCTTTTACTTTACCTGCATTTATATTTTAAAAAGAAAAATTAAAAAGGAAGAATCAATACTGATGGAATTTAGAAAGTGAAGTTTTAATAAGAATCATTATAACCTCCGTATGAACTGCCTTCTACTCATGTGGTAAGTAAATATAAGAGAATTGAACCTACGATCATCATTTATATTTTTAAATGGCTTACTGTCGAGTCTACCCCCGAGGGCAAACTTACTTTATCAATTATTATCATCTCAACGTAAGCCTTTTTCTCCCCACCTTCCCGTGTTTGCAGGTAATGCAGGGTAGCCTTGGGAAACATGAAAACATGCTCAGTTTGGGTCTGTGAAGTGATAAGAGTAACACTTACTACCTTGCCTGATGCATCGCATGCTCAAAACTGATGTCATAAAATATTTTACACAAATCTTTGAGGAATTAAAACATTGAAGCTCGTTCATTCCATTCGAGAATGCTTGTACCTGAAGTTAAAAATAAGAGAAACCCCAACTTTCAATGAATACTTCGGAGGACTCTGGCCATTCTCTTTTTCACTAAAATGAAACCTATAGTTAACTCCTACACACTCTCCATCAAGATCATTTTAAAATAATAGTTTCGTAATTCTAACAGTAATTGGTCATTGAAGTTTTGTTTAATTTATATCATCCATATCTGCTGGAAATATGGAAGCATTGCATTATACATTGTTCCAAATAAAACCAGATCTTTTAGAAATATGAATGCATCACATTATACATTAAACAAAACCAGATCATCTTATCCATATCTCTTTGAGGTGTGAATGCATCATATCGTACATTATTCCAAACAAAACCGGATGGGAAAGTGAAATGCAGCCTAACTTTCCAATGACTGATATAAACTATGAACTCTAGATCTGGAGCTTGATAACATTCTCCTGGAAGACAAGAGTTTAGAGATCTTTTGAATAACTGCAGTTGCAATTGCTGTCTTCACTTGACCTCGTTTGGGTAGAGGCTTGCCTTCTCCTTTGCTTTCAGTTTTGTCACCACCATGTATTACAGACATTTCATGCCCTGTGCAGCCTGCATGAGCACCCATTCTTTCTACTGTTTTCTCTCCACCTGGAAAAGGATAAAGTTATGGGAAGGGGTGGAGTAGGTCCATGTTTGTAGATGTATATTTTTATAAGCACTATGAAGAAGGCACAAGCTGTATTGACTTGTGCAGACATGACAGCCTGTAGATTCCTTTGTCGACCACGCTGCATGTCAGATGGGTTATGGGTTGAAGCAAGGAAGCAGGATTTCTATTTTATATGTTTAAGAATGTATCCCAAGCATCACTATTTCGTTAGTTTATTTACTAGTAACATTTTGTTAAATTAGCATGGATGCTTAAATGGCAAAGCCAGGCATGCAAAATTTGTCTTTTATGTCATCTTTTGGCAGCATCTCAGTAGCATTATTGCATAATTAAGAGTACGAGGTCAAATAGATATACAATGATGCAAGCTTCTTTCAAAAGACAACTTTCGGTCTTCTTTCATATTTTCACAAAATCTAATGGAGAGATCATCTTCCTTTTTAAAGTCAATCACCATTAACAAATTTAATAGGGGAGAGGATTTATAGCAGTAGAGCATTCTAATTTTGCACTTTTCAGAATTATATTTAGTGTTTTTAAATTATTTTCAAGTTTGTATAGGTCTTTTGTTATATTTATGTTTCAGCTTATATTAGTTCCTACTGCAAGGCAGGTTATTATTGCATTCGTTTGATATGCTTTTCGTAGGCAGCATCGGTCAATTACATTTCTGTATTTTAACATATTATTTTTTATTTGTATAGTCTGAATTTTGAAAGTTATTTTTTATATTGGAAAATTAACATTTATCTCTTTTTCTATTCATGGGAGTAGCTTGATAAATCATTTTTGTATAAAAAAAATCAGGAAAATGCGAAGTCATAGATTGATTAAATAAAAGTGAAGGCATAGATTGATTAAATAATAAAAATGAAAGATTAAAACTGGCAGCTGGAGGTACATAATCCATCAATGCAAAGTTAATGCATTAAATGGCATCTAGCTAGAGGAGAAGCTGCTGGAATCGCTTGGTGGGTACGCGTGGCCAGAGTATTTTGTTCATTTAATATAGATTAAAGTCCAGTTGCTATGGATCGTGTAATACCCCTCATACTGCTTAAACTTATTAATTTCTATGATGATACTATTAGGGTTGATTTAGTTGGTTTATAGTTTGATGATGTTGTTTCCCTTAGTGGACCTAATTGTTTGATATGACATTATTAGGATGATTGTTGATACTCTGTGGGTTGTTTGGATTATTTGTTTATTTAAATGAATTGTCATTAATGTTTATATGTCAATGTTTAATAATTAGTTAAGATGCAGTAGTTTAATATCATGTTATCTTATGTCAATCTGGTTAGAAATGTTAGCTCATTATTGATATTATAATTGTTAGAATAGATTAGGTGAGAGGACAGTGTAGCATCACTCGTTCACGAGTGCCCTGCTACACTGCAATTCCTTCTCACGATATGATGTTGATTTCATATGTATACATGTGCTACTTGATGTTTATTTGGATGCAGGATTGCAGGAATAAGTCTCGATTCCACCTGCTTCGGCAGGACAGGGCGAGCAATAAATTAACCCAATGGGTAAAAGTTGAAAAAGGGAGTAGGCTTGGAAGTGTCCCCGTCCCAAGTCCATCGTCTGTTGTGAGTCGTCGTGTTTTGACTGAAGTGTCGTCGTTGTCTTGTATGTAGTTTTATTGTTGAGTATTTGTTTTATTCTTGGTTAGTGTTTAATTAATTAATCGTAATTCATAAAATAATTAATTATTGTTTCATTGTTATTTGATTTAATCAAGAGTTAGAAAAATATTAAAATTGAATAAATAATAAATTAAAAGTGATTTAATTAATTAAAAGTGAAAATAATTATAATTAAATTAATATAGTTGAGAGTAATTAAATATTATTTTTATTAATATTAATTTAGGAAATTTTTGTGGAGATAATATCTAAATTTTGAAGCCATTTATTCAATTTAAGAACAGGATAAAAGGTAAGAAACTTTTGCAAAAGGGCCAATAAGGAAAGGGGCTTTTTGGAAAAGAAAGCGGAAAGAGATTTATTGATTTATTTAGTGATTTATTATTTTTATAAAAAGATTATTCTTCACACACAAGTTTTTCGGGTTGGAGTTTTGCTCTGTAGTTTTTAGATCTAGAAAAGAAAAAGTAAGAAAATAGTTTTCAGCTTGGAGTTTTGAGTAGTTTTGGAATAAAAATTATTGTGAGTTTGGAAAGAGAAGATTGTTCAGAAGAACGTTGGAAGGGAAGATCGTGAAAAGAGTAGAAGGCAGAAAGTCAAAAGGAGGATTCAGAAGGATTCTTCAGCAAATGAAGGGTTTCAGGTTCCTTTCAAGTTCTTTATTTCTTTTATGAATTATTCTTCTATAATAAATTTTGACTGCCATGTTTAAAAAGTAATTTCTCCTTGTGTTTAAAAAAAAAAAAAAAAAAGATTCTTGTGATTGAGATTTGTCTGTTAAAATATTTGTGTTTCTCGGTAGTGAAAACCTCGTTTAAAGTTCTTCAATAAAAACTTAATTTTGGAATCATTGAAAAGAAAATCGTATTGTATTCATGAGGATTAGTTTTGCAGGTCAAAATTTATATTGAATCTTTTGAAAACCCATGTATTCATTTTATTGTCCAGAATCTCTTATTAGCCTTATATTTATATAAAATTCTGTTTGTGTTATTTGAATATAGTTTGTTTAATTAATTTCATGATTATTTTATAATCTCTTCTGTATTTTTTTCCCCTTAAATTAAGTTTTAATATAATATATAAATAAGATGTTCTGGTCAGAACAAAATAAATAAATAGATTTATATATTGCTGTAGGCCGGGTCAGGTCTCGATTTCTGTGCTTGAATAAAATAATATCAGGGTTTCGAAATTCGTGCCTTATTATAAGTTATGATTTTAAATGTATTTTTTTTTTATTATCATTTCGAATTTCGTAGCAATGGAATGATATTAAAGATTTAATTTAAAAAGTTATAATTTTTTGTAAACAAAATAAAGTTTTATATATTTTATGGGGAAGCGGATACAGGTATGGCATGCAAATACAGACTTTATAGTCCACCATCTTGCTTGGTGTGCTTCATCACTAAGGCTGCCGTAGGAAGTGACAGGTGAGCTGCAGCCTCCTATGGGGCCTTGATACCTAGGAGATACACTGCTTTAGTGGTTTTAGAATTTTAGAATCCTAAATTTATTTATTGTTTTCTTTAAGTTTTACATGTTTATTTATATAAATATATAATTTGTATGTCACAGATATAATGTTAATAACCATGAAAGGTATATATTATTTAATATATATGATACATATTATTTAATTCCTGCCTACTCATATATATATTAGTTGGGAATTTTTATAATATAATTAAAATTAGGATTCTATTTCTATATAGATGTGTTTTTTTTGATGTATAGATAGATATATATATTCATTTATTTATATGTTTATAAAAATTAAAGTTTTGCAATATGATTTTGTTAATTTTATTATATGATTATTTCATATAAATGGATATATATAGGTAACAGATTTGTTTTGTAGCGAATGAAAATTTAATAAGATAAGATTAAGAAAAGTTTTAAAATTATAATGTAACCGAAGGAGTTTAAATTAAATTGTGTTTTTTATTTAAATTGAATTGCCTCAAGTAAATAATTTATTTAATTGATTAAATTTATTGTATGTTGAAATGATTTTTGAGGCGTTGTGAATATACTGGTTATTCTAGAGGTCATTTATTTAATCCATGTTAATTATTTACTTAATTTCTTGTGTGATGTAATTGTTTGAATGGGTTTGGGAAATCCCAACGTTAGATAATGAGTTGCCTGGAATGCTTTTCTATCATGTTCTTTTATTCTCCATGTCGGGCAATTAGGGTTAAGGGTATTGTAAGTCTTCCAGAGAAGTTCTCCAGAGTGGAATAGTATGTGTTGAGGATTACTGTGTGAGTCGCCTTGATGTATTGTACTTTGTTATTGTACCCGATTTTCACGAACGGGATTTGTGCCTCCTGAGAAATAGGAGTGGGTAATGAGAATTGTACCTCCTTTGGAAGGAGTGTGTATTTGGATTGGTTTCCTCCAGTGGATTGGAGTGGGTTCCTTGTTTGGTTTTCTCCTTGACTTGGAGAGTTTATATTGTTCAGTTACCTAGTGTGGTATCGTGCCTTGTGTGTTGTCGATAGGAGAGTGGCTCTTTGTGGGGGTCCGGCACACAAAGGGGTGCCAGGGTAACCTACCTAGAGTTTAATTAAGTGATAATCTAAAAGAAATAAATGGGGGGACTTTCACACTAATAAAGATAAAAGAATGTCTCTCTCGTGAAGCAAGTGAATGATAAGGCTCGAGATGAGATGGGATGCATAGTTTTGCGTGAGGGTCCGGCGGCTGGTAGAGGCAAGCCAGGGTAACCCAGGATGGGGGTCTGGTAGCCTAGGAAGGTTGAGCTAGGGTAACTCATGGCAATTTATGCATGACACTCTTCCTATGTCAACAGTTAGCCAGTTTTTGTGCGATGGTCATGATCTTGTTCTCTGGAAGCATTGTAACCTCATGTTAAGTGACTTTGTGACTGTAGTTGTGAAGTAATATTGTGATTTCAGTGGTTATGTGCCTTGTTGTTTTTTCTTTGGTTATTGTTGGATGAGGTCTTTGTTATTATGCCTTGAGTTCATTGTTGTTGTGCCTCTTGGAATGGTTGTCGTGAGTTTTCTAAGTGGTTTTGGATGTTAAGTTGTCTTTGGAGTTAGTCTTTGTGATTGTTAGGCGTACTTGGTCGGGGACCCTTCCTTGTCTACTCTCAGCACGAGGGTGGTTGGGTGGAACGTGCTTCGCACCCCATTGGGTTTCCCTCTCCTTTTGCAGATGTATCTTTTACTTGCAGGTTTTGGAAGATGTGAATGATCCAGTAATTCTTATGTACCAAATAGTTGTATATACTTCAGTTGTAATGTATTTAATGTATTCATTGTTGTATTGTCTCCTACGTGTGTTGGGATGACCTTGATGTGATTGTATATATAATTTTGAGATTGTATTATTTTATCATTGGGATGTAATAATTATTCAGGCCATGTATTTATTCAGGATCTTGTGTTATAGTTGGTTATGTTGAATTGTATCTACCGAAATACGTAACACTTTATATCTTTATAATTCCATGTATTGTCACATGTGCATATGTTATTAATATGGATATAGTTGATATATATTTTTAATGATGGAATGGGAATGAATAGATTTGCGTAATAGATTTATTATTGTTATCTTGTTATTATTGTTATGGGTTAGTGTAGTCATGTCACTTCGTGTACCCCATTGGAACTAGTTGTGCCTCATAATACATTGTTATGTTATAATACTTAAGTATGTTATTATATTCCTTTAAAAAAAAAATGTTCTGTTATTTTTAGTTCCTTTGGGGTTCGCACGGCGGGGCGTGACAGCTTGGTATCAGAGCCCAAGTTTAAACACTGGGCACTCTGGGATAATGTGGACCCATTAAGTTGTTGCGTAGGTGTTACTCCAGGCATTATGAGCCATGGCGTCGGCCTAGGTGCTTTGTTCGTTAGTTTATGTTTTCTTTTTTTAGGTTGGTCTGACTTGGCTACCCAGGAGTTGTGGTTTCGTGGTGTAGGTCCATTGGCGCAGGAAACTAGTGGAAGGGATAGGACCCTCGGTGTAGTGTACAATGCACCGATATCCGTTCTACTGGAAGAATGCATTATGGACATTTGTGTTGTGTGTGAATTTTGTGTGTTGTGTGTGGTAGATAACAACCAGCTTTGTTGTTATGTCCACCCTTGTATGTCTTCTTTTGCTTTACCTCATTGTGCAATCGATTGCTTGATTGACCCTATGTGGTTTTGGAGTTGCTTTTGTGTGTTATATTTTATGCAATTAAGGAATATGGTAATAGGAAATGAATGAATATGTGGTTAGTTATAGAGATTTGTGGCGTGTTCTCTGTGTGGTTGTTGTGTGCTTACTCTTATCTATTTAATGGCTTCCAGGAGTAAGCCATGTCTTAGGGGGGGAGGATGTAATACCCCTCATACTGCTTAAACTTATTAATTTCTATGATGATACTATTAGGGTTGATTTGGTTGGTTTATAGTTTGATGATGTTGTTTCCCTTAGTGGACCTAATTGTTTGATATGACATTATTAGGATGATTGTTGATACTCTGTGGGTTGTTTGGATTATTTGTTTATTTAAATGAATTGTCATTAATGTTTATATGTCAATGTGATGATTTCATGGTGATGTTATTTAATTCAGTATTATTATATGATGCAATTGTTTAATAATTAGTTAAGATGCAGTAGTTTAATATCATGTTATCTTATGTCAATCTGGTTAGAAATGTTAGCTCATTATTGATATTATAATTGTTAGAATAGATTAGGTGAGGGGACAGTGTAGCATCACTCGTTCACGAGTGCCCTGCTACACTGCAATTCCTTCTCACGATAGGATGTTGATTTTATATGTATACATGTGCTACTTGACATTTATTTGGATGCAGGATTGCAGGAATAAGTCTCGATTCCACCTGCTTCGGCAGGACAGGGCGAGCAATAAATTAACCCAATGGGTAAAAGTTGAAAAAGGGAGTAGGCTTGGAAGTGTCCTCGTCCCAAGTCCGTCGTCTGTTGTGAGTCGTCGTGTTTTGACTGAAGTGTCGTCATTGTCTTGTATGTAGTTTTATTGTTGAGTATTTGTTTTATTCTTGGTTAGTGTTTAATTAATTAATTGTAATTCATAAAATAATTAATTATTGTTTCACTATTATTTGATTTAATCAAGAGTTAGAAAAATATTAAAATTGAATAAATAATAAATTAAAAGTGATTTAATTAATTAAAAGTGAAAATAATTATAATTAAATTAATATAGTTGAGAGTAATTAAATATTATTTTTATTAATATTAATTTAGGAAATTTTTGTGGAGATAATATCTAAATTTAAATAAATTATTCCAATTAAAATTTGAGATAAAGGTAAGCTTTTAAAAGCTGAAAAAGGGCCAATAAGGAAAGGGGATTTTTGGAAAAGAAAGCGGAAAGAGATTTATTGATTTATTTAGTGATTTATTATTTTTATAAAAAGATTATTCTTCACACACAAGTTTTTCGGGTTGGAGTTTTGCTCTGTAGTTTTTAGATCTAGTAAAGAAAAAAAAGAAAATAGTTTTCAGCTTGGAGTTTTGAGTAGTTTTGGAATAAAAATTATTGTGAGTTTGGAAAGAGAAGATTGTTCAGAAGAACGTTGGAAGGGAAGATCGTGAGAAGAGTAGAAGGCAGAAAGTCAAAAGGAGGATTCAGAAGGATTCTTCAGCAAACGAAGGGTTTCAGGTTCCTTTCAAGTTCTTTATTTCTTTTATGAATTATTCTTCTGTAATAAATTTTGACTGCCATGTTTAAAAAGTAATTTCTCCTTGTGTTTTAAAAAAAAAAAAAAAAGATTCCTGTGATTGAGATTTGTCTGTTAAAATATTTGTGTTTCTCGGTAGTGAAAACCTCGTTTAAAGTTCTTCAATAAAAACTTAATTTTGGAATCATTGAAAAGAAAATCGTATTGTATTCATGAGGATTAGTTTTGTAGGTCAAAATTTATATTGAATCTTTTGAAAACCCATGTATTCATTTTATTGTTCAGAATCTCTTATTAGCCTTATATTTATATAAAATTCTGTTTGTGTTATTTGAATATAGTTTGTTTAATTAATTTCATGATTATTTTATAATCTCTTCTGTATTTTTTTCCCCTTAAATTAAGTTTTATTATAATATATAAATAAGATGTTCTGGTCAGAACAAAATAAATAAATAGATTTATATATTGCTGTAGGCTGGGTCAGGTCTCGATTTCTGTGCTTGAATAAAATAATATCAGGGTTTCGAAATTTGTGCCTTATTATAAGTTTATGATTTTAAATGTATTTTTTTTATTATCATTTCGAATTTCGTAGCAATGGAATGATATTAAAGATTTAATTTAAAAAGTTATAAATTTTTGTAAACAAAATAAAGTTTTATATATTTTATGGG